>QGOB01000335.1:0-124303 GCA_003313055.1 Termitomyces sp. MG145 | reverse complement strand
CAGCGCATCACTGTGCAGGAAACAACCAACAAGACCAGCTAGATAGGGATAGCTAGGCAAGTAGTAGCGTTACATGTGTGTGAGAGGAGTCAAGCAAAGTCCCAGAAACTCAGTAAGGAGTTGTGAGGTCGGAGTTGGTAAAGAAGAGGGAGAGAGTGGTAAGAGATAACGGTGCAGCTGTTAGTGTCGCTACTGAATCGCAGCTGGTTGAGAGATCTGTAAAGACCCAGAAGGTCGTTAAGGGATTTAAGAGGAGTTAACGGAAATATACAAGTCACTAGCCATAAGCACTAGCATTAATGAAGGCGAGACAAGGGCACCCATATGGTGCTTGACAAAGGCAAAGCAAGGGCGCCCGTATTGCGCTTGACAAAGACAACGAGTGCTAAGTTTAACGATACCATTAAGCTGAGTGCAGAAACCAAAGGAGACTGAACTGGGTAAACCCAAATCAGTTGTTAATGAAGTGAGAGCGTGAACAAGATTTTAAGTGTAGTCTGAGATGGGGACTAGACTCTGGTATGATTTGATGATGTTTAGCTACTGACAGGGCAGTATTTATAGGTAGGTAAGACAATAAAAGGGGAAACTGGTAAGAGATAGTAAGCGTAGCGGTCACATATGATAATGCATGTCAGGAGCTGCTATTGAATAGGAAAATTGTAAGTAGATTGGATAAGAAAAATTGTAAGTGAAAACAATTTTATGATCGTTGGGTCATTGGTTATGATCGATTGTTGGCCGCTAGTTGGGGGCTGTAGAGGGGGCTGGATTGTCCAAGGTCGGCCTGGTCGTTAAAGTGATTGTCGGTAATGGTCGGTGTCGTGAGCGGTCGGTTGGTAGTGGTCACATGCTGAGGTCACATGCTTGGTTTGACTTGTCGGTGTTGGGCAGCCAGCGCTGACCGGGTTGTATCATCTCCCCTTGACTGAAAAATTGACTGTCCCCAGTCAAAGGAAAATCCTCAAAGTCTCGTGATCGTTAGTCGTGGTCTGTGCAGGGGGGGTCTTGGTCCATGCGCCATACCAAAAAACCATAAATAAACTCCAGCGGTCCTTTGGACTTTGTCATTCCAGCATTACTATGTCGACTCCCGCGTTCTTCAACTATTCCACCTCCTTCACGCGATTTGTGGCCGTGCAAGACTTTCTCGAGAAGGCACCCAAGGTACTCGCCATGGGGCGTTCCCTTCTCACAATGAATCTGGAGTCGGCGGTAACGTCGATTCTGTCAACTTATCTGCACTGGTTTGAGTTGGCAGGCGGGAGCAGAGTCACGTGGATAGAGCAAGGGGCGGTCGGGGAGGAGTGCTGGGTGTTGTATGCCCAGTACTGGCAGAAGGCCTGGATGAGGCCCTTCGATCAGCATTTCGTAAGTCTTTCCGTTTGTTAACGTCTTTGTCGGTAGGCTAACACTTGCATTAAGGGCGAGCAGCCAGCAGGAGAGTTGGAGGTGGAGGAGGTTGCGGAGGTGCCCATGACGGTAAGCGCTAATGGTGCTGCTATTGACTTAGTGGCGTCGTTAAGGTATTTTCCAGCTTTTCTCAGAACTGTCTTTTGACGAGCAGTTCTTTTTCCAGCACCCTCCGAAGGATTCTATGGTGTTGGCCGGTACAAGGACGAGGGAGGACCAGGACAAGGGGTTGAGCCGGCAAGGAGGAGCAGCTGGTAACGCTGGAGCGGAGCAGCCAGTGTTACCACAGACTCCAAAGACTCCAAGACCCACAATGGAGGCGAGGATGAGGACAATGACGATTCTGAAGGTAAGTTTTCCGCTTTAGCTACCGTGGCCGATAAGATACTAACGACGACCGGTATCAGAGGATGCTGAAAGGCAAGGAGTGGCCAATCGGGGACGAGGATGAAGGGAGCGATGAGGTAGGGCTTTTCCTTCTTTCATTAACAATTTTTGTTAAGGTAATGGTTCTTGTTTGAAGTTCATGCCGCCCACCTCCTTCGACAATCGAGAGTTGAAGAGGTTGCTGCATGAGCGCTTGCCCACAACAGTGCTGGACACAGGAGCAGGCGCAGGGGAGCAGGTCAGTCGAAAGGAGAGGAAGTTGGCAGCTCCTGCGGCGAGGGTGGCGTTCTGGGAGCAAGTTGGGGCAGTAGGCTTTTCCTTCGTTATTCCTTAATGACTACTGGTCTAACAGTTCTTGTGGTAGTGCGACAGCTGCTGGGCCATCAACAATCCGGAGGGGTGTTGGTACCCCACCAGGACCTTCCCTTGCTACCGATGCAACGAGGGCAACAAGGGGTGTTCCGCTCATGGGCAGTCATCACAGGGCCGGCGCGGGGGACACAAAGGGAAGAAGGCAGAGACTGCCACCTTGGTGAAGGCGGCAAGGAAGTATTTAGAGGGACAGTGAGAGATAGTGGCGGGCGGCAGGGAGCCCGCCATTAAGAAGGCAACTCTCCTCCTACCGACAAGGCAAGAGGGGACGGTAACAGAGGGAACTGGCAAGGGGAAGGGGCCAGTAAGGAGCCGATCGGTTGTGGAGTTGAGCAACAAAGAGGTACCGACGCCGGCGAGGAGTTCTAAACTGCGCCGGTGAGAGTCTGATGAAGAGGGTTTGGTCAAAGGAGTTTGTGAGGTGACTCCCCTCAAGATGAGGGTGGCAGTAATGGAGGCTATCAAGCAGAGTTTGGGAGGGGAGGAAGTAATGGAGGAGGCTGAGCCAATAGCAGGCTCAAGTGACAGCTGGTAAGCAATCGCTTGTTGTTTCATAACGCCGTTAACAATCAATTCTGCTTAGCGACAGGCCGGTAGAACTGGAGATGCCGGAGGTGGAGATGGGGGACAAGACAGGCGAAACGGAGGCTAGGGACTTGGTGAGTTCCTTCCTTAATAGTAGGCTGGTAACGCTAATGAAAATTGCTAGGTGGAGAGGTTTGGGGCTCCTCCTCGACCGACTATCGAGGAGGAGGAGATCAAGTGGCTGAGAGAGGACCTACCAGTCCCATTCCCATTTGACCCCAGAGGTGACTTGGAATGGTATCAGGCGAGGGCGGCAGAGGTCGGGCAATTGATGGGGAGGGAGATGCAGGCAGCAGAGGATGACTTGCAAGCGGCGTGAACTCGCTACCGGCTGCTGGCAAGGGTGCGGAGCGCACTGACATGCTATCAAGACGATTGCAATGCCTTCATCGCGTGGCAGTCCAAGGTGGGCATGACGGAGGAGTACTGGGGAAAGTCGGGGGATGGGGAACTGCCTTCAGATGATGACCTCCCTCCTGCCTTGCCCTAAAAAAATAGACCTTTTTAGTTTTATCTCTTTTTTGTCTTTGCAGACTGACCCCCTTAAGGGGTCTTTTAAATAAACAGTTTCTTGGAAGTCTGACTCGACCGGTAAGATGTCACGACCCCGCCATCTCCGGACACCCATACGCTGCCCCAGCCCCGACACACACCTTCCCCGCACCCCTTGCACACCCCTCCGGGACCACCAACAACCTCCCAACGCTGCGCTGGCAACACCCACGGCCATCTCCAAACAGATTCCCGGCCATCACCGAACCCCAGTGATATGCCCCGGTCAGCGCTGGCTGCCCAACACTGACAAGTTGAACCAAGCACATGACCTCAGCATGTGACCGCTAATGACCGACCACTAACAACATCGACCGTTACCGACCTATCCCTTAATGACCCAGCCAACCTTGCGACAGTCCAGGCCCCTCTTCCTACGGCCCCTGACATGCATTATCACATGCATCCGCTACGCTTACTATCTCTTACCGGTTTCCCCTTTTATCGCCCTACTCCCGACATGCACTACTGCATTATCACATGCAACCGCTACGCTTACTACCTATTACCGGTTTCCCCTTTTATCTATCACCTTATGTACCTATAAATACTGCCCTGTCAGTAGCTACAAATCATCAAATCGTACCAGAGTCTAGTCCCCCCCCCTCAGACTATGCTTAAGATCTCATTCACACTCTTGCTTCGTTAACAGCTGATTTGGGATTACCCAGTCCAGTCTCCTTCACTCCTCGTGCTCCGCCCGACAGTATTGTCGGATTAGCACTCGTCGCCTTCGTTCAGCACCATACAGGTGCCCTCACTTCGCTTTCGTCAAGCACTATACGGGTGCCCTCATTTTGCCCTCGTTAAACGCTAGCGCTTATGGCTAGCGGCTCGTATATTCCCGTTAACTCTTCCGCTATTCCTTAACAACCTTTTGGGTCTTTGACAGATTTCTCCCTTAGCGACGGTTCGGCGCAGACACTAGCAGCCACACCATTATCTCTTACCGCTCTCTCACACTTCCTTACCGACTCTGACCTCTCATCTCCTTACCGGGTTTCTGTGACTTTGCTTGACTCCTCTCACATACACATGTAACGCTACTGCTTGCTAGCTATCCCTATCTAGCTGGTCTTGTTGGTTGTTTCCTGCATGGCAGCTAGGCGGCAAGTCAGCGCATCACCGGCATCTCAGCCGACACGTCACCCCAAGGCTTCCCTGTCACTGGACACATCTGGACCCCTGGCATCCCAGCCATCACATAACATTCCGCAACATTCCTCTCGTGAACCGTCGGCACGTCACGATGCCACCCGCTTCTGTGGCGCCGAGGGGCGCCACCACCATGCACCATGACCACCGACCCACCTGACACAGGCCCGCCATAACCCATGCCAGCATGCCCCGACCACTATCATGACCCCGGGGCTGGGAGCCAGTCCGGGGACTTAGCCGGAGGAATCAGATGTCCCGGTCCCAGCTAGAATCCTACCCGGGACTTAGCAGAAGGATAGTACATAAACCATAGGGTAGCATATGAGTCGAGTAGTCTTGATATTAACCGTAGTTCTCCGTATTTCCGTGTCTCTGATCTCCGTCTCTGTCCCTATCTCAATCTCAATCTATTCTCTTGCCTCTCTCTCACTCTCTCGTCTCGTCTCTTGTCTCTTGTCTCTCGTCTCTTGTCTCCGTGCCTCATTTCCGTTCTGTGACTCGTTTCTCCTTTCCGTTTCTCTTCTCCGTTTCCTTGCCTATTGTCCGTATCTCTTTCTCTCTTCACCCCGGTCTCCTAACCAACCCACCCTGCCCATTCCATACCTACTCCCACCGTTTCGAACCTACTCCCACCCCAATCTGTACCACTCCCCTTCGCTATCCATCTCCCCCTTTGTTACGCTCCTACCCAACCCCCTGCTCCCGTGCTCCCTTACCCGGAGCACTTTCTACTTTGCGCGTGGCACTACTCGTACCCCGGAATGTCTGGACTTCCCCCGGACCACTCGTAGCTGTACCCGGAGCTTCTGCAAAGCCCCGAACCCGTACTTAGCCTCCTGAGCTCGCCTAGTAAGGACTCGCCAGTGTAGCTGAGCCCCCGTCGTCAGCGAGACCTGACATAAGATAGTGGTCAGGAAAAGGTGAAACAAATAGAGGGGTAAGGTGAAAATCAAAGCAAAAGGAATAAACGGGTTAAAAAAAAGATAAACGCTCAGTAGATCATCATGGTGCTTGTGCAATGTCGCTTAATGACTGCATCTTAACAAAAGCCAGATAGGAACGGTGGTGACAAGTTAGAAAGATTAAATAGAGGGCTTAATGGTAGGCGTGTATGTCGGCAAGTGTATGTAGAAAGAAAGTCTATGACAAATAGAAACAGAGTAAGTAAAGATGAAAAGGGAAACGAAACAATAGAAATAAGGGCTTATCAAAAGCCATTAAGGTTTTTGGGATTTTAACGGTGAGTGGGGTGTATAGTTGCAAACGGCGTTTTCTAGCCTTCTTCAACGGTATTGTCCAATGATTCATCGGGATTAAAGGGTTCTTCATCGTTGAGTAAGTCAGTTTCTTCTAACATTCTTAAACGGTCGGTATCAATGTCGAAGGCATCGGTAGGGAGAAGGATGTGTTTGCAGGCAAAATAAGGGACTAAACGAAAAGCGGCTACTGGTCAGTGGAGTACTGATCCATCCAGTTTGCAGAGAATGTAATTGCCTCCACAGTTTTGTGATATTACCACTAGCAGCCCTAAGTATTGAGGTTGCATCTTCTTGTTATAAGTGACTTCAATTTGTGTGTTCCTCATCAATACTAGATCTCCTTGCTTGAAGTTGTAGTCTCGTATTGTAGCGGCATGTTCTTGTTCAAAATGGATAGCGACTAAATGGCGGGTGGTAAGAACAATGTCATGTAAACGGTCGAGATCGGCTTGTCTGTGTTAGAGGTCAATGGCATGTTGAGCGATGAGGTTGGTAGTTGTTAACAAGGAATCAGGAGGTGGCTGGAGGTAGGTCGCTTATATGATGTTGGCGGGGAATAGGGGATGGGTACTGGTAGCAGCGTAGTAAGGGGAGCAACTCATGCAGTGGCAGACGGTAACGTGTTTCAACCAGAAGACAGAGTAAGCGGCTGAGCTCCACTTGGACTGGTCTCCGTTAACAGCTTTGAAGAGGGCTTGTCTAACATCAAAGTAGGGTCATTCAGCAATACCGTTAGCACATTTGTTGTAGCTGGATATGCGGATGTGGTTGATGTGATACTTCTTGGTGAGGTAAGTGATGGCTTTGATGATGGGGGGACCATTATCAGTAACGATTTTGTTAAGGGCACTCCAGTGGCAGATGATGTCTTCGAAGAGCCACTTAGCGATAGTGTCGGTATTTTCGTGAACGAGCATGCGGAATTTGGGGTAGTGGATTAACAAACAGCGTCCTTGGATGATATATTTGAACTTGTTCGAAGGCAGCATGAACATGGTGTTGATATAGATCTTGCTGAAGAGAGCGGCGGGGGTAACGACGGTAGGCGGTATAAGGACTTTGGTCGTTTGGTGGACTTGGCAAATGTGGCACGAGTGGATGTACCAAACGATATTGGCCGCTACCTGTGGCCACCAAAAGTGCTCCAGCAGGGCAGCTCTCATAGCAAACAGACCACGATGTTCAAGATCATCGTGCATAGCATGCAGGATGCGAAGTCGCGAGTCGGGCGGTACGAAGAGCTTGTGCTCACCATTACGATTGCGTCGCCAAAGTTTGCTGTTAGCGAGGAAGAAGCTGCTAGCATAGCAAAGGAAGGTAGCAAGGGCCTTGTTGTTCAGGCCTGGCAGTTGCTTAAAGTCAGTAAGCCACTGCTTAATAAGTTGAACTCTTTTGTCGCCGGCAAAGGCCTTGGGGGAGCGAGGAATGTTGTCATAGGAAAAGGGGTCGGTAACGGGTGGAGCTGAGACTTCAGTAAGAGGAATGGTGTTGTTAACAAATGTTGCTAGAGTCAGAAGGTAATGGGCAAGTGAGGGTAAACGAGGGGCGGTAGAGGCTGAGCGAGCGAGGGCAGTCGGTAACTGAACATGGTGCATGAATCTGTGCATGTGATCGACTCAGTCTTCGAAGATTGTCGTTGTTGGTATCGTCCAGGGGAGGGTTGGTAGGCTGTAACAGTTGTCGCAAAAGTCCATCGGGTCCATGGAAGGTTCCTTTAACGTGTACAAGCTCAAAGTGGAACATAAGGATGGCTATGATCCAGTGGTTCATACTAGCAGAAGGCTGAATGTCAGGGTTCTGCAGCATACCTTTGATGTAGCGGGCATTGACTTCAATGATAAGGTTCCTAACGCCTAGGAGGTACATGCGTAGCACCTGCAAGGCTCGGTACAAACTGTAAAGCTTGAGCTTGGGCTGACTGAAGCGAGCTTTGCATTCATTAAGGGTGATGGAACCGAAACGGTTATAGCGACATTGTTTTTGATTGTTGATAGTACACTGGCAAAGGTAGAAGCCGACCGCTATGTAGGAAGTGTTGACCACTAAGATCACAGGATTGTCGGATTTGTAGTCGATAGGAATGAGGGGTTTAGCATTGTGTAAAGCCTTGACGAGGTCTTTCTGGGCGTTAAGCTGATCGGGTCCAAATTCAAAGGGAACTCCAGTACAAGTGAGCTTTGTCAGGTGATGGGTGCGATGGGCAAAGTTCTTAACAAACATCTGGAGGACTCCAATGGTACCTAGGAAGGCATGGACTTTGGTTAATGACTGGCAAGGGCCCCAGCAGTCCAATAGTGCTAAACGGTTTTTGTCAGAAACTCGGCCATTAGAGGTGCAAATGTGGCCAAGGATCTTGAAGGTTGGTGCGCAAAGGACTAGCTTATGACCGGAGAAAGTACCACCGCAGTACTTCATCCACTGAAGGACATGGTTCAGGAGCTCAAAGAACTCCCAAAGTGCTAGACAAATGTTGGGGTTGTCGGGATGCTTAGCAGGTGTGCCGTTAACGAGCTTCCAGTATTTCGGGCCTTTAACACCAACATTGTTGATGAAGCTGAGAGCATTATGGGGGATTTTGGGCTGGAGAATGTGGGTGACGTTGTTGTGGAAGATGGGCACAATGTTAGTCTATCCCATCGAGAGCGTTACTAAACGGAGGGTGCCAAAAGGTGTCTGGAAAGTCGTTAAGTTGCGGAAAGCAGGATCAATAATGCATTTGTCGTAGCCAATGTAGAGGTTGAGGGTAGCACTGCAAATGTGGCCAGCGAAGGATTCGGCAACGTGGTCGGGGAAAGGGGGAACTCCAGAATGGCAGATTGTGACTTGGTTTAACAGCTCGAGACTGTGGACTAGGTGAAGTTTACCGTTTTTCTTCAAGACACAAAACCAGTGGGACCGGTAAGCGGAGTTTGAGGGTTCGTAAATGCCTGCCTGGATCTTTCCACGTATGATTTTGCAGATCTCCTTCTCGAGGCCTGGCGGTATCGGTCAGTTGTGCTGAACCCAAGGGACGTGAGGGATGGTTGGTATGCAAATGGGGGGGAAGAAGTTGGGTCGTAGGCTACCTCTTTCAGAGTCTTCCCAAGTGAATGTGTTTTGTTGCTTAGCGACAAGGTCCACGAGTACGTTAAGCTCAGCTTGGGTAAGAAAGCCAGTATCGTGTTCCTTAACGAAAGTTGCTTTGTGGTCTTTGGTAAAACAAGGAGTCGGTAAGAAGGGAAGGGGATTAGGATCGAGCTTAGGTATGTTTGCTAAGGGGTTGCCAAGGATATGTCGTTCGATTCAAAAGTCTTTGCTAACTTGGCTAGCGACGGGCTTGATCTTCAACGCGACTGGCTTATATTTCTTCTTGACTTGGACTCCTTTGCGCTTTGGCTCGGCAAAGGCATAAACGGCTGAGAAGGGGACGTTAATGTAAACAGGGGCTGAGAGGGTATCGAGCATTCCAGATGCTTGACCAAGAATCGAGGGTTCGGAGAGACTAGTGGAAACAAAATAAGAGCGCAGCAAGATAACAGTCTTGGTAAGGTCGCTAGCAGTCACATATAAATAGGCAAGAGAGAGATTGTCAGTAACTGTTTTTGGGTTTTCTAGTATTTCGAGATCAAGTGGGGTATGCGCTTGCACTATAACAGAGTGCTTTTGGTGGTCGAAGTCGAGGACGACCACTAAGTCTTCCTCAGAGTCGTTAACCGTGGGGGTGGTGCTGAAAGCAATGGGGCAGTCCGGCGCTATACTTGGGCTGAACCTTCTGTTGCTTGTACTGACCGTGGGGAAACATAGGGATGGTGCGATGAAGTCCGGTATTGGGGTCCGTTATCGTTATTGTAGTCTCTGTTTCACTAAGGGTGTCGACTGTACTCTTGGTAAGGACATCGAAGGGGCGACCGAGCAGGATATCATAAGCGGGAGAGCGTAGGACGTGGATCTGAAGGTACAACATGATACCGCCAACAGTGCAAGGGACATTACGAGCTAGACTGAGGGACTTGTCCATTGTACCGTTAGCGCTCTGCATGTTCAGAATGATGCTGGGGTCATAGGAAATACCGAGATAGTTAGCGACTTCAGCAGACATGGAGATGATCTGGGAGCCACTATCCACTATACATTCAATTTCCTCTTGATTATTGACTAAGAGCATGATGGACTGGATTGCCTGTGATTCCTGAGCAACCGTTAACATAACTGGCTCCTCACCAGGCAGTAGCGACTTGATATATGCTTCCACCGGGTCTATCGAGGTGACTTGGGCTCTAGCGGTGTCGGTAAGTGGAGGGTCGGTAGCGGGAGTGTCGTTAAGGGAGAATGAAGGCAGAGCGTCATCAAGGATATTGGTAGACTCTTGGAAAGTGGTAACGTTAGGAGGCGCAGTTCATTTAGGTGTAACAGCATTTCTGAACTGGTTCTGGATGTCATTAGAGAGGGAGCAGAGTTTGCTGACGGAGATGGTAAGCTTGGTCTGGAGTACCTGGTCAAATACCTGCTTGGACTACTCAATGTCGTAGATGAGGGCCGTACTCCAGTAAGCAGTGTCAGGGTGTTTGTCTGGAGTGCCAAAGTTTCGATTGGTTGGAGGCTGATAGCAAGACGAGATACCGGAGTAAGGGTGAATTGGGGGATCAACTGTGGGGACTTGGTTAACGACTAGTGGCTCAGGGGTTTTAGCGGTACCGGTAGCAGAGGTAGAGGCAGAACGTTTGTTAGCAGCAGGAGCAGGGACAGATCGTTTGTTAGTGGCTGCAGAACTGGTAGCAGCAGAGTCATTAGTGATTTTAGGGGGAACCGGTTGATATCCCTTAGCACAAGGGATCTCAATACCATCGAAGACTTCTGCGGGGCGACGTAGAGCATAAAGTTCCCGTTCTAAGGCAGCGACACATTCTTCCTTGGATAACATTCCTGGGCTAGCGGTTTCCAGTTGCAAGACTTTGTGGATAAATGTCTGGGACATGCCTTGGAGCTGTTCCGCATTGGGGTTAGCGTTAGCGGAGAGGCGGCCAGTAAGAAGCTGGTTGGAGTTGAGCCTGTGCCATTCGTCGATGCGTTCCATGTAGAGCCATTCGCCGATATAGTTGGGGATCATAGTGCCTGATGGTAAGACAACCTTGCCTTTGTGGTTCCGATGGATCTTGCCTTGACTGATGAAGCTTTCCAGCTTAACGCAATTGCCTCGTACCATTGTGTGACCAGTTTTGCCACAGAAGTGGCAGCTGTCGCTAGGAGGTCGAGAGGCGCAGGACTGAGACGTGTTACCAGCAGTCAACGCAGCCATCTTTTCCTCCATGCATGCAAGAGCATTAACGATAGCGGTGGCGGCGATGTTGAGAGGTTCCTTTTTAATGATTGTTGTCAGTACAGGGGCAGCGGTGTTAACGGTGGGAGTTTTAGCATTAGCGGTTGTCAGCTTTTTCAAAGTTGTGGCAGTGTCAGTACTCTTCAGAACCCATTTGGCAGCTTCAAAGACTTGGTCTACCTCATAGGGGTCCTCTGGGTGATGATCGGGAAGGGTGATTTCTAAACAGCGGACGAGTTTGGACCATAGCAAAGTCAGTATACCTTGCTGGAATAAACGGCATTCCTCATTTTGGTAGATCTTGCCTTTAGCCAGAAGCTAACATGCCAGGCACTAGAAGTCCCTATAATAATCTGAGAAGTGTCTGAGAGTAGTAATGCCAGCAGAGAAGGTCTGGTTAACAAGTCGCTTGAGATCCTGGAGAGTGTAACAGGCGGATTCCTCAGTGCCAGGATATAAACGAAAGACTGCTATCTTCCACTTGGTGTAGGTATGGTCGCTAAACTCTGGCAAGCCAAGCCAGGTTTCTGCGGTATCATACAATATGTACCAAGTGGCGTATTCCTTTTTCTGATTATCGTCGTTAATGGTGCAGTCCGCTAAGAGATATTCAAGCTCGCAGAAGTACTGGGCAAGCTCTCGAGGGCAACTCTTGTCCCACTTGGGTGTGGTAGAGTTGTTGCGGGGTGGCATATGACGGGAAAGACGGGCGTTACCCATGACGGTAGGGTTAACGGGTGTTGGTAAAGGTGTAGTGGGTTGAACTGGGGAATAGGGGTCTGGGAATAACAGCAGTAGCAGTGCGTCGAGGAAGTTGTCGATGTGATGGCCTGGGAAGTTCTCTAGGAGTTTGTTAACGTCAAGAAGTTCCCTAGCGGTAGTGAGTTCCTCTTCAAGGTTATGAGGTGGTGTCGTTAAGGGTGTTAACGGCAAAGGAGGGGGAATGTCAAAAGGGATAATGGGGAGCAAAGATTCGGTAACGAGGCATAAGCAGTTTTTAGCCTGGAGGCGAGTTTCCGGTGGAATTTTGCTATAGAACCCCTTGCAGTGGGCTCCAAAATGATGCGCTGACTTGCTGCCTAGCTGCCGTGCAGGAAACAACGAACAAGACCAGCTAGATAGGGATAGCTAGCAAGTAGTAGCGTTATGTGTGTGTGAGAGGAGTCAAGCAAAGTCCCAGAAACTCAGTAAGGAGTTGTGAGGTCAAAGTCAGTAAGGAAGAGGGAGAGAGCGGTAAGAGATAACAGTGCAGCTGTTAGTGTCACTACCGAATCGCAGCTGGTTGAGAGATCTGTAAAGACCCAGAAGGTCGTTAAGGGATTTAAGAGGAGTTAATGGAAATATATGAGTTGCTAGCCATAAGCACTAGTATTAACAAAGGCAAGACAAGGGCACCTGTATGGTGCTTGACGAAGATGAAGCGAGGGCACCTGTATGGCACTTGACAAAGACGACGAGTGCTAAGTTTAACAATACCGTTAAGCTGAGCATGGAAACCGAAGGAGACTGGACTAGGTAAACCCAAATCAGTCATTAATGAAGCGAGAGTGTGAACAAGATCTTAAGTGTAGTCTGAGACGGGGACTAGACTCTGGTATGATTTGATGATGTTTAGCTACTGACAGGGCAGTATTTATAGGTAGGTAAGACAATAAAAGGAAAACTGGTAAGAGATAGTAAGTGTAGCAGTTGCATGTGATAATGCATGTTGGGAGCCGCTATTGAATAGGAAAATTGTAAGTAGATCGGATAAGAAAAATTGTAAGTGAAAACAATTTTATGATCGTTGGGTCATTGGTTATGATTGATCGTTGGCCGCTGGTCGGGGGCCATAGAGGGCGCTGGATTGTCCAAGGTCAGCCTGGTCGTTAAGGCGATTGTCGGTAACAGTCGGTGTTGTTAGTGGTCAGTTGGTAGTGGTCATGTGCTGAGGTCATGTGCTTGGTTTGACTTGTCGGTGTCAGGCAGCCAGCGCTGACCGGGTCATATCACTGAGCCCTGGTGGTCAGTCCATAAACTAGAGAAATGTAATATGTATGACTAAGCCAGAACTAGGATCAGAGACTGCGGAATGCGATTGTCCCCTTACAGATGCCAGGTTCCATTACCTGGCTAACTGACCTCAGGCTGCAATTGACACAACTGTAATGTGACCACTGGTGGTAATGACTGCTAATGTAACCAATCCTCCTATAGGACCTCATGAGTCCCTACTTGCCTCTGATTCCAACTAGGAGTTCAAACAACAGGACTCCTCTGGTGACTTGTCATCAGATGCAGCTTTTTGGGAGGGCTTGCCAGCCCTCTCCACATCCCCAGCTCAGGAAGCTACTGCTCCTAGAGTAGGATTTGCTGCCCCACTTGGCAACATGGCATCTAGCAAGACCGTGGCCAATGCTGCTGCCTTTGAACCTGTGGCCCCAGCTTTAGTTCCCACTATTGCTGATGCTTCTGCCACTATGGCCAATGCTGTGGTGGAATGGTGGGATGAAATGGCTACTGAGCCAGGGAGCCAATGCATGTTGAGGGAATGTAGATTCCCTCTAGGTTGCCTTGTACCACTCACTTGTATGAGTGGCTTACTGTAATCAAAATGTAGGATTGTTGATCCTACTATCCATTGTTACTATGGTCGGGTTGAATGCCCAGAGCTTATACTCTGGGTGGGATGCTAGTTCCCACCCCAAAATTGTTTGTCATGAATTTGTGCCATGGCTTTTATATGAGACCTTAAAGGTCTCAAGAGCAGGGAGTGTAATGAGGGGATGCTCATTACTTTACTTATTATTATATTTAATTTTATAATTACCTAATTATTATAGTTATATACTCTAAGGTTACACTTACATAACCTTAAGCTTTTCTTTTGCACACCATAGGCAGACCCAATAGACAGGTTCTGACTTACAGACTGTGCATGAAAGGCTCTGTAACGTGACATGTTACAATATGTCCTAACTGTACAGTTCCCTTTTCCCTCTGTAGCAGCAGTGCTGGTCACATGTCTGTGATGCATGCTGCAATCCCTACTTTCAACACAAACTCAGAATTTTGGTGCCTTTAAGATAATGCAAAATTTGTTTACAAGCATTAAAATGTACAATCCTTGAGTTATTTGGAAATTGTACAACTTGGCCTATGGCATATTGTATGTCTAGACAAGTCTGTGTTTCATATAATAATGACCTGACAAGAAAAAGATAATTCAGTTCATTTGAATATAAATTATATGCTTTGCAATTGATTTGCATAGTAGAACATTGTAAAGTTGATAAATGTTGATTTGCAACAAGAGGAGTTGTAACAGGGTGACAATCAGCCATTCCATAGCATTCCAACATGGAATTGATATAGGATGTCTGACTCAAGTAAATTGTTTGAATGTTACAATCTCATATAATTTGAAGTCCTAATATGTAATGGATTTCTCCGAGGTCAGTAATGGTCAAAGTTACTTTTGATGTCCCTTTTGAAAGAGACAATATGATTTAAGTCTTTCCCAGTGATCACCATATCATTGACATACTGTATGATTGCCATGTTGATCAAACTTTTCTTTTAAGACTACTTTACTTCCAATTGCCTTTTTACCTAGAGGTAAGTTATCAACTGTTCCAAACACACCTTTTTTGACAAGTTGATTATATTTTGCATTGATAGCATCTTTCCACTGTCTTACATCAGAGATGTCAAGGCAGTGATAATGTCAGGTCCTGATATAGCAAAAAAATCTGAGTGTTGTGTTTGCTTTCCATTCATATTTTTGTCATCTTGAATATACTGTTTTGGAGGTTGCTGCCCATGAGTAGATAGTGCCTGTCTTAGCAAACTTACCTATTTTGATTTTTTTTTGATTTTTGAGGAGCTGGAGGTGTCTCTAACATTCTGGAGTTTTGCATGGGAGTCACTGGAGTCACTGGTCATGATGGATAAGTTAAATCTTCAATAAGCATACTGCCCTCAGATGTGATAGCATAGATATTGTCACCTTTGGTCAACTGACTTAGATCAGATGGCTGAGCAGGTACAAATATCCTGTGAGGTACATCATCCTCCAGATACAACTCTGTGTTGATTAAATTGCTGACTCTTTCAGGTGTTGCTTGACTAGTAACAGCATCAACTTGAGCCAGCTCACTTGGGACATTGTCCTTGTAGAATTGCACATCACAAGAGGTAATTAGCTTTCCATTTTCAAGATCTTCAAGTCAATAACCCTTGGTTTCATCAGCCCACCATCCCAGCATATGCACTTTTATGGCTTGTAATTTAAGTTTACCACATCTGACTTCTTTTGGGATGTGAGCCCCAGCCAAAAGATCCAAATACTCAGAGATGAGAGATGTCCAATTTTTCACCAGTCCTACTCCATTCTGTATAGGGGATTTTTCCTTTTAGGGCCAAAGTTGAAGTGATGAACCATATATAAATGGCATACATAAATGCCTCTTCCCAGTATTGTAAATCCATCCTGGCAGCATGCAACATACTTTGAGTCATTTCCATTAAGACAGCTATTGCACACTTGGCAATATCATTTTGTTGGGGACAGTACAGGTTTGTTGTTTCATGTGTTATGCCATTTTTAGTACAAAACTTGTTCATTGCAGAATTGACAAATTCTGTACCATTATTGGTTTGAATTATTTTGACAAGTCAACTGGTCTGCTGTTTGAGTTGAGCAAAAACAATGCATACTTTGACACAGGTTTTTTCCTTGCATATTGGTGGCTGTTCCACAATTACCAACACATAAAGATTACCATCCCAAGTAGGCTCATTGGGCCCATTAAGTTGATTACCAGGAGTTCATTCAATTTGTACTCCTTAGTACTAATCTCAGGTAAAGGAGGTCAAGTGGACTTTCCCTCCATACAGCTGCTGCACAGACAATCAAATTCTTCTAGAAAGGTGATTTTTAATCCAGAGACTAGCTGCTTATCAACCATTGTTTTTGATTACCCTAGGACTGATGTGTCCTAAATGACGGTGCCAAAGATGCATCATTGATTCACTTATGATATATGTAACATGCCTGTTGAGCATTCTGATGTGCATACAGTCAATTTGATACAATGTTCCATTGGAAACAATTAGATTTGCTTGCATGAATCTGTGATTGTCCCAGGATAAGCTGAGGCTGAGTCAAAATCTATTAATCGAAGCTCCGGCATGTTGTAATAACCCTAGGCTTATGAGGTTTGCTCCTAGATTAGGAATATGGAGAACATTGTCCAATCTAATGTCATCAGTTCCACCAGATACATTGGTGCATATAGCAATAGATCCAATGCCAGCGACTGGTAATTTGTTAAAGCTGCCCACAGATATATACTGGCTTTTGGCATCACAATATTTGAAAAACCATTGACAGTCAGACAGCATGTGACAAGATACAATGCTGTCAAGTTATAACCCAGCAGGCATCCCATTACAAGAGGTCATTAATACTTTGCTGACCTCACAAGGTTTTTCATGTTTATTTTTAATTTCAACCTCCTTGCCCTCAAATCAGGGATCATGGAAAGTGTCGAGGCTCGACAGAAGGCCGCATAGAAGGTTTGTCTATCTAGCCTCAACAACATCAAATAAGCCAGATCATACATCTATAATCCTACTGAAGTCACTTTACTTTTCAGGTTTACCACCATATTTGCATTGCCAAGACTTTTACATTTCTTTGGCTTTGGACATTTCAGACTCCAATGCCCTTTATCCCCACAGTTATGACAAATATCTTCAGTCTGTGGTTCCCTTTTTGACTTTGGTTTCTTTGTGACTCTAGAGTCGCATCTGATGCTCCCACTAGATGTGACATTATCTTTAGCTGGGAAAGCCAGAGGTTTTGAAAATTTTCTTCCAGCATAATTCACTCATATACAAGAAGTGACTTGGTCACTACGCTGTCAAGAGTGAGGGCGTCACCGTGATGGAGTAAATTTTGTTTGACCAATTCCCAAGTGGGAATTCAAGGCAACAATAGAATTGCATTAATGATAGTGTTGTCATCGACTTTATGGCCAGTTTCAATGAATCAATGATGAATATTGAGGTAGAAGCCAATATGATCGGAAATAGACAAGTAACCATCCCATTTCTTAGCAGATAATTGCTGATAGTAGTAATGGATGTTCATTCCACGCTGATGGTCCACAAAATTTTTATGAACGTGGTCCCATGACTCCTTCGAACTTTTGAAGCCGAGAATCGATTCACGCTGAGTATATTCGACGGCGCTTCGAATCAACGGTGACATCATTCTTATTAAACTATTGTTCGTACTTGTCGACAGCTTGTTCCAAGCAACATAACCTTTCGATTGCATGACATGATATAGTTCCTGGCCTTACAGAAGGACTATCAGCAGTAGGGCAGGTGTAGTCAAGCAACTGGGATAGTCATCGGGAGGTTTGAGAGGGCATTTATCGCGGCCGGACGGAGAAATTTGGCCAATGAGGCTGACTGCATATTATCCGACCAAACGTGATAATTTGCACCATTAAACTTCGAGACCTGCAAAGTCTCTGAAGTCGATTCGCGGTTCTCGGGGTACATAACCTGTCGCAGCATAGCCATAATGATGTATTATTCATGTAATTAATACAACACAGTTAATCTGAAGTTCAAGGACGAAAGACGATTAGGTGTAAATTAGGTTACATAGTAGAATATGACGTGTGTTTTCCGTAGTCAGACATCGTTTCCCTCAACACCCTCCCACCTCTCCCTGTACTATTTCTTCTTCTCACGTCAACCTGTATTTCTTTTGATTCTCACTGTACATGACATCAACAGCTGAGTATGTCTCTACAACATTTTTGCTATCGTTTTTGTCTCTGTACTCTCAAGTCTGTTGTGCGCTCTCACAGTTGCAAAGGCAATCCATTTGAGCCCTTCACTTCGTATTTCTGATGTTTGATGGGATCAATGCAGATACTACTGAAACTGAATAAATTCCAGCAGTAGAAAATTGAGCTATTCTGAAGGTTGAAGGACTCTGCTTCAAGGGGATAGAGTTGCATAAAAAGGTTGGCGCCCGACACACACATGATAGAAGTAATATGTATGTAAGATCAAATAGCAGTGTCAACTAATAAGCGAGTGAGTACCTGATATACAATATTATTGTTGTGATATATTCCTATGTCCAGCTGACCATCCGTTCAGAGAATGGATACCAATGTAAATGAAGTTACAACTTTGCGCGTACTAAACTTTGAGCATTTTTCAGACTGGCTGCCGCTGTAGTTACAAGCTCATCCACACTTTAGACAGTCAGATCAACGAATTAGCACCTTATTTGAATGGACAGGAGGAACTCACATTTCTTTCGCAGATTTTATGTCCTGCAAAGACAAATTCGTCAATACATAGCTCGTGGAGTACAAAAGAAAGCGACGCACGTTGATAGATCCCGCAACACGTCCCATCAGCCCTGCGGAAAAACAAAGATCGAAAGATGCTTTTCATAGATGCGGGGCTTGCTTACATGCGAAACCGGGGATTGATTTGTTAGGATAATTCTGAAGTTCAACTTCGTGAGGGACTTTCCCTTCTGCTAGCAAAGCATCCATTTCGGCCCGTCTGTTCGTCTCCCTGAGTTCAACCCATAAGGTCGTGGCTGGCATGGAAGCAAAAAACTTGACCCACCAGTCTGCAACGTACGGTGTTTTCCGCACACTCATAGGGCGCCCAGAATATATCAGTGTACGGGCTACGTCGTCATAACCGGCGGTAAGAACCATCTCCTTGTGTTTCTTGGGAGCGCCAGCCTCAACACTAGCTACAAACCGTGTACCTACCCATACGCCCGAAGCACCGTACCTAGAGGTGTAACGTGAGCCCATCAGCGCGGATCCAAGATGGGGATGAGGATAGACTGACGCAAGGGCAGCGGCTAGACCGCGACCGTCGGCAATGCCACCAGCCGCTACAACTACGATGGGCTCGCCCGTCAGGGGACTCGTTCTGCCTTTGCAAGCGTCTACAACGGCGGGAATCAAAATGGAAAAAGCCGTATCCCCGGTGTGTCCACCTCCTTCGCCACCCTGGGCACAGATGATGTCGACACCTGTAAAGGCAAGTGAGTATAGGGGGCATCATATCAAATAATTTAATCAATCAAAGAAACATATATTTACCTTGGGCAAGTGCCTTGGGAACATGCTAGAATGAATAGTCAGGTGGGGCATGCGATCAAATCGTCGCTTGGAAAAACCGACCTTTGGATGTCCGACCATGCTGACGAAATTCAGCATCACGCGCCGACACTGATCCCTCAGATGACATGGATACTCACTTCATAACAGGGATACCAGCAGCATGTAGTTTGTCAACTGCCCATTTGGGTGGGACGCCGACAGCACAGACGAACAGCGACGCCTTGCTGCTGATTATTACATCAATGAGCTCTGGGAGCTGCCCAGCTGTGTAATCTCTCTAGTAAAAAAGGTTATCAGGAAAAGAACCGCGAGCTTGTAGAGTCAATAACAGACGTTCGTCTTTCTTGCACTGCCTCCAACCTGGGGAATTAGAAGGTCTACGCCGAAAGGCGCGTTCTTGTCCTCCAGATTGCTCTTGAGTTCGTCGATCGAGCCCTGAAGGAAGTTTGGGCTCTGGCGAACGCCGCCAATGACACCGATACCACCTACAAGACATTATTAGAAACGTTGTGAAAGGAACTCCCGGCTTACCTGCATTTGTGACAGCAGCAGCGAGCTTTGGTCCCGCTGCGACGTTCATGCTAGGACATGGTTAAGATTTGCTGTTGAGAGTATAACTTTGTAAACTACCTACCCAGCGAGCATGACGGGGTGGTTGATTTTAAACAAGCTTGTGAGGGGCGTTGAGAAGACGGGGCGAGATGAAGGCATTGTAACTGTGGGGCAACGTGTGGAGAAACGGTAAAAACAGTAGGCGAGGCATTTATATAGTGAGAAATGCGGTACAAGATTTAGACGCGGGTCCGGACCGGGCGGTGCGTTACCGCGGACATGGCGGATGGCATCAAATTCTGTTTTTTCCGTGACCATGGCCGGCGGCTGTCCCGTTGACGATACAAACTCGTCCTCGTCTGCCTCATGTCCTGTTCATCACAGCTCAACGCCGTCAACCTCCAAATCGTCCCAATTCTTCGGTGCCTCCTCTTCCACAAATGCACCTCTCTCCACCGAACGCGAAACATCCTCGATCCCCCGGCCCAATGACGGCAACTGGGTCTATCCTTCAGAAGCCCAGTTCTTTGCTGCGATGGCTCGAAAAAACCACAATCCCCAGGCCGCGGATATGAAGACTATTGTCCCCATACATAATGCCGTCAATGAACGTGCCTGGACAGAGATCCTGAAATGGGAGGCTGGTAAAGGCGGAGAGGCATGTGGTGGAGTCAAGCTTGTCAATTTCCAAGGAAAGCCCAATGAAAGGAGCCCGAAGGCTCGGTGCAAGATGCTTCTTGGGTTTGTTGTTTCATTCTTGTTGTTACAAGTCCTTGACGTGTCGCGACAGCTATTCCGCACCTTTTGACCGGCACGACTGGATCGTCGACCGCTGCGGTGTCCGAACGCGTTATATCATTGATTTCTACACTGGACATAGTCGGGCATCGCCTGACAAAAACTTGTCTTTCTACTTGGATGTGCGCCCCGCATTAGACAATTGGGAAGGCGTCAAAATGAGAGTTCAACACTTCTTCACAAGGTAGTAGTCAACTACAAAGCATATCCCTACATACAGTAATATATACATTGTCAACATAGAGACTAACGCTTTCCTTGAGTCCTTGACTTTTTGACTGGTCGCTCGACTTCCTCTTCATCTTCGCTACTCTCTTCTGCGTCATCCTCGCTGTCTTCTTCAATTTCCTCGTTATCATCCCAATTATCGCTGTCATCATCAAACTCGTCGCCTTCGTTTGCGTCCACTTCTGTGCCTTCCCCATCTTGATCATCATCCATAGCCTCATCCTCATACTCGCCCTCTGCCTTCTTATCACCAGATGCAGCAAGAGCTTTCTTGCGCTGTACATTTCGCTCTTGTTCTTCACGCCGTTCCTTCTTCAACTTCGCCTTCGCGGCATGTTCCGCTTTCAGCTCTGCTATCTCTTTCTTGGTTTTCTTCACTGTGGTGATGTCAGGCAGGCTGCTTTCGAGAACCAAACAGATCACGAACCGAAGTGATGATAAATTACGTTTCCTTCCTTCCCAGGGATACCTTCTACTATCTTGACCAACCGTAACTCCATTCTCGGCCCAATTTCATCGAGTCTGACTGCTCGCCGTTGACCCTTTTTATTGTTTCTTCCAACGTAGTCATCAGCAAGATCAACAGCATCCCCATCATCCCCTGCAATGCTTTCCGTGGAGGAGGCCGCACTCTCATATCCCCCGTCTGGTCCAGGATCTCCTCTTCTTCTAAGCACAAAGTCTGCGATGTCCTTTTCATTACCAAGGTCTAGCACGCTTGACGTCGAAGGGGTTTTGGTGGTAGCGCCTTCAAGAACACGCCGAACGCGTTTGGACACGCCATAGGGTTTTACAGTGATCAAGTAATGGCGGAAATCTACTGTCTCGCGGTCGGCATTGTAAGATACAAGAACAACTCTTCGCGCAGAGGAAAGCGTGAGGGTCTGTGGGGAAAGAGGCGGAAACATGGTCTGAAACGTTTTCATCAAGAGCGGAATGTGCGGTGGTGTTGTTGGAGATGCAGGAGGGAACGATGCAAGCACTAACTATGGAGAAATCTACATCTGAACCAAACCCATGCTAATAACCAAGTACTCACAAGAGGGGAGCTAAGGTATTCCATTCCAATACTTCTTGCTCTCCGTGAAGTATTAAGAATATCTTTGATGAGACTGTATCGTTCTATCCGAAAGCTCAGTGTCGGGCCGGCAGAGAGACGAACGATCCTGAGTGAAGGAGCCACATCTGTCAAAGTAAACGCAAGTAAATGTGTAACTTGTAAAGCCGGTGCCATAGTCAAGAAGTCTTTAAGTTTATTGTGTTTCCTTTCCTTGCTTCAACGTCAAATTTGTTACATAGTACGCAGAGGGATGATGGCTGAAACACACTTTTAGACGGCTGGCAGTATTGGGCTCCATAACTTTACGGATATCGCGCACGAGTTGGCTGAGCGAAAAACCGACTTTACCATGCTTGATGATAAAAGATTTGGGCACCCCTGTCTCAACTGTTGGGATAGCACCCTTGAGATGTGTCCTGTTTTTGTGTTTGCGTCCCATTGCTCAAAATGAAGTGACTTAACGAGAAAACTTTTACATTTCAATGTCATATTTGCAATAGTTGTGATCGCCAAACAACGCTTCGAGCTGGAATCCACTTCCGCGGGTCGCCGACATGAGTGGTCGTCTCGCCTCGTTTCGCGGTCCGTCGACACCAGCGGCCTCTCCAGTGCGTGCAAAGCAACCTGAACATCCAAATTCTCCATCCCGATCCTTAGAATCAACATATCACAGAAAAACACGGACTATTCTGCATGAACTACGCTCAATCGCAGAAACATGGGACCAACTTGTGATTGTTGACGGTCTCAAGGCTGCAAAAAACCTCGTCGATGCACGAACAGATTTGGAGTATGCTTTGACGACTTCATATGTTTTTTATGACCTGATGTGGAAATAAGCAACGATATTGCTGCTCTTCCGGATAAACAACCACGTTCGAGACTTGTCGGCCCCAGGCTCGACTTCATGGATGACTGCATCGCAGATTTAGATCAAGTCATTCTGAAGCTGGTAAGATAATTCTTCAGCCATCATTTTCTGTCAACCAATATCTGTCTGTAGCAAAAGCAGTTTCGTCGAATGAATGCAGCCGTAGACAATTTGGAAGCATTATTGTTTGAGGCAAATAAGAGTAAAGGCTGGCAATGGGCTCACCAGGAGCCGTTGTGGGTAACGTGGCCACTAGAAAAATTTGGTACGAGTGAAAATTCGCCATCATTATGAACACATCGGTTTACAATCTGTGCCAGTGACCTCTATCTCCTCCATTTTGATCCCGTACCATCGCTCTCTTGATTTGCACATTGAGCTCGCGAACAGTCTTCGCAGTCATTCGACGTCTTTTCAGGAATCTCGTGACCTCATTCTGAAATGGTCCCAACAACCATGGCTGCAGGAAGATGGTTGGGATGCCAAATGGGAAGACATTTGCGCTGCCGAAGTGGAGCGATGGGGCAGATGAGATACTAGCAAACAAGAAGCCTGTGAATCATAACGAATATATCAAAGAGAAGCAGTCAAACAGTTGTACACGTTAAGTATAATAGAGCAGAGGATATCAACGTACAAAACACTAAAGAAACGTTATAGTTCGTCATCAGAGATGTGTATCTCATCGACATTAGCTGTTGGCACTGCAGGAGATTCCTCCACCACCGGTGCCTCCTCTCCGTCAGCGGGTGGTAATCGAGTTGTAGTTGCAGCCACGAACCCTTTGACCCCCCCTACTTGTTTCTCTGCAGCAGCCATAGCATCCTGTGGCTCGTCTTCCTGAGCATTCCTCGTACCCTGTTTCGCTGCAGTTGCCTCCGCCGCCAGATAGCTCGCCTCTGTATTGAACTGTGCTTGAACACTTCTCTTAATGCGCAACATCTCCTTGAATGTATCTTCAGAACCTGTGTCGAGCTCGAAAGAATGCCAATGTGCCCAAAATTCGGGATGGACACGTGGGTCGCAGAACTGAGATGCATGGGCAATGATGGCACGGGCGCGGTCGATTTCGCCCAACTTGCGCTCCATCGCTGCAAAGCGAAGGCACATATCGGCAGTTTGACGGTCAGGAAGCACTGGACCATCTATCAGTATGGTGAAGATGTTGGATGAATTTGACTTCCTTACCTTCCAATGCTCGTTCGTAAATGGAACGAGTGGCTGGCAAGCCATAATTTTCTGCGGCTTTTGCAATGTAAATGGTAAACATCTAAGACGAAATTAGTATTGGTAAAGGATGCATTTGAATCAGAACATACATCAAATTTGTCTTGGTCGGCAACAACCCTGGTAGCACGATCAAGAATGTTCATGGAGCATTTAGCAAGGCCGTATTCCTCTTCCAGCTTGGCATACATGAGAAAGAGCGGTTTACATGACTTTGAAGGGCACTTTTCCAAGGCTTGTTCAAAGAGGTCACGAGCACGTTCCAGTTTTGAACCACCCTGACGACAACATGGTTTAGCATTGAATATTTCAACCGTCGTGTGAGGACATACATAGCGTTTCACAAATTTAGACAAGTAGATATTCCAAATTTCAAAAGATATAGGGAACGTGAACAGCTCGACACCGCGTTCGTAGATCTAGGGACAGTTCAGTAGGTAATGATGAGCTTTGTTGCTGTCATACCTTAAAACTCTCCTCAAAATATTTATTCTCTTCCAGGAACGCAGCATAGTTGACGATAATCTGCGCATTAGCGATACGAAGTTCGAGTATTCTGTCGTAGACATTCTTCGTTGATTCCACCGTTCCGATAGACTCTTCAAGATCGACGTAGAATGACCAAAGTTTTAAGGATTTGAACAACCTTGTTTGAGCCGAAAGGGTCTAAAAACTGATATGAAAATCTGTACATGAAAAACAGGAAAGACAACCTACATGGTCATGATAATTGACCTTGACATTTCTAGGAATGGCAGTTGCACGCTGCATGACTCGGATGGCATCATCATAATTTCTAAGAGAAGGATATTCAGACACGAGGATATGGCAGCAAAGAAAACATACTCGTGACGAATTTCCATCTCGGACCATTCACACCAGACTTCAGCAAGGTCTTCAACAAGCTTGAAGTTGACCTTGGTAGCCTTCTCGAGAATTTTACGCGCACTATTAAGATCCTCTTCAGCTTGTCCAGTGACTCCGCCTTCTTCGTAAAATTTGGCAAAGTTGATGTATAACCGATGGAGGTTTGCTGTAGCTTTGCGTGGGTTGATAGTATCCAAGGCCTTAGTATACGTTGCAGCGACCTAACCACAAAGTTAAAGAAGGTACCATCATAGAAGAAAGGGTATACCTTTTCATCGTCTTCGCCCCACAAAGCAATCCTCTTCTCCCATTCCTGCACGTCATTAGGATTCCGTCTGATGAGGACATCATTGACAAGGAAAGGTCGGCGATCTGTGAGATCCTCGAACTCTGCTATTTTCGCATCCAGTTCTCGTTCAGTCTCAGCAGCTTCCTCCTCGGTCTCATCATCCTCATTCTCCAGGCTACTCATCAAAGCACTGATGAGTGACTCTCCAAATTCAGCATAAGCATCAAAAATCTGCGTGAAGTCCCGAATGGTCAAAACAGATTTGAGACCGTTCTCAAAGGTCTCCTTAGCTCGATCAAACTCTGCTCGCTTGATCCAGTATGTAGCCAAACCCGTCCACAAACGCCCTGCTTGGTCCTTATAGACGGCTAATCCATCCTTGTGGATGATCTTCTCCACATTAAGCTTCCGTGGGATCAGGGGGTCCTCATCTTCATCATATGGATGGGTCGTCTGACCATCAGACGTCACAGGGATAGCGGGACCAGCCATGCGAATGAGTTTGCCATCAATAGATGCGGGTTCAGGAGCCTCGGCTGCGCTCTCTGCAACTTTTTCTTCTGCTAGAGAAATAGCCTCATTGGACTCGATGGTTTCCTCTACATCCAGACCAACCTCATCTGCAAACTTCTCCACGACTTCGATCCAGGCTTCGAGGAGTTGATATGGACTTTTCCCTTCCGGACTTGTATATTCACCGCGAGCAGCTTTTCTTGCTAATGAAAGAAGCAACTTCGCAGCTTCCAACGGCCGAGGAGAAGAATTGACGGGGGTGAGCAGAAGGGTCGTGAATCGTTCGGTGACACTGGGATCAACGGCGAGATAGCGTCGGTAGACATGTACAGTGGTAGCACCACCTTTACTTTCTGCCCACAGAAGGTAGCGGACCCATATGCATGAGTGAAGGGAGGGGGGGAGTGTTCGCAAGGCCCTATCAAATGTATGTCGCGCGTGGGTATGCGAAAGAAGAGGAGGACATTTTGAGTGGAAAAAGACCGAGAGATACATGAGCCATAGACGAGGTAACTGACAAGGACATTTGACGTCAGAACCTCAAACAGAGAGTCAAGAAGATTCGTACCCTTGGTAGCCACATTAATGCGCGTTCAAACGTCGCTACAAGAGATTTCCACTCTTCCCATCCAATAACCGGGTCTAAACCATCCTCCCACTCCTCCAGATCATCGTGTTCATCCTCCAACGCGTCTTTCATTTCTGGGAACTTTTTCTTTCCACCAGCCCTCTTTTTGACAACAAGTTTGCCAAGAACAAACGACATGCGTAGGTTGAGGTAAGACTTCCATAGTTTGAAGGAGCCAGAGAAATGAACTAGTGCAGCCTCGTAGAGATATGTGAGGCGTTGAAGCGAAATGCGGGCCAGAGGAGATGCGAGTGGGCCAAGTAAGGAAATGACCTCTGCCGGCAGATCTGTTGGAGGCTCTATTTTCTGAAGCGCAATAAAGGCTTCTCTCGTGGTGTTGATAGCTGACCACCATGAACGAAACGATGTCGGATTCCGTAGTAGGTCCTCTTCTCGGTGGAGATCCTTGACCGTAAGAAGGTCTGGGTGAGTGACTGGACTGGGTATGGGAAATGTAAGTGGAAAATGGGCCTTGAGAGATTCCTCAGACGGCAGCTGGGAGACTGCAGTCGGCATTTTGAGGTACCGAGGCGGTCAAGCCTGCGAGACAGGCAAAAGTTCGACAAGTTGCAAGGCGGCAAATGCCGGCTGAACCGATCTCCAGAAACCCCTCCCAAGCAGGGACGATCATCATGGTTGGTCACTTGCATTGTTCACCTGGAAGACGAATTTCTTATTTGTTTTCAGCACGGTGTGAAACGCATTCGCCAGTCTGCTCAGGCACTGGAAGCCAAGAGACTCCGAGAAAAAGCCAAGCTCGATGACTACCTTTCTTTGACTCAGGATGTGTTATCAAGGGTTCGTGGCTCAGGAAACACGGTCGACTCTGCGTCTTATACCACACATTGATTTTTATAGAAGAAGAGTAGAGACTGGTCTGAGGAAGCATTTCAACTCACTTCGCGTCTCTTACAAGTTAATCCCGAGTTCTACACCATCTGGAATTACCGGCGCAATATTCTCCTCGATGGCATCTTTCTGCGAAGGCAATAAATTTTTCATCTCTGTATTAAAGATATTGACGCTATTCTGAGCTTTTTATTAGCTCACCGGAAGAAATAAACGATCTAATAACAAAGGAGCTATCTAACACTATGACGGCATTGAAAGCGCATCCCAAAGTTTACTGGATCTGGAATCATCGCAGATGGTGTCTTGAGAACACTCCAAATGGCCCCGGAGCGCCTGATGAGGCGGATGCCAATGGCTGGAGGAAGACGAATTGGGACAGAGAGCTCTTTGTTGTGGAAAAGTTGCTCGACACAGACCCGAGGAATTGTGGGTTAATATTCTCTTTGGCGTACGCAACATGATCGACTTATTTTTCGCACAAATAGTCCATGCTTGGAATTATCGACGATATGTCCTTGCCAGCATGCCGGTGCAACGATCAGTGAAATCTGAACTTATCTACACCTCTCGTAAGATTGAGGCCAATATATCCAACTTCAGTGCATGGCATCAACGTTCCAAGGTTTTGACATTACTGGCAGAAAGTTCGGGTGGCGTTCCAAGCCAATATCGAGAGGAAGGTAACTGGTTTTGTTGTGAGATATCCTGAACGTCGTTGGGTAACCGTCATGCAGAGTTTGACCTTTTGCGAAATGCCATGTATACGGATCCGAGTGATCAGAGCGTCTGGATATACCATCGATGGCTCATGGGAGCAGGCAAGTAGGTCATGTTACCTTGGTGTATTGGGGATCACCATGGTATCCAGGCGATGAAAAGGAGCTCTTGGAAAGTGAGATAAAGGCTATTCAAGAACTTCTTGATGAACAGCCTGATAGCAAATGTACGGAGATTCATCTTGATCATCATGCCTGCTGATCATGGACAACAGGGTGTATGGAATCCATCGTTCACTACAAACGGTTATTACTGAAGAAGTATCCAAATGAAGTAGACACTGTAACCTTATTGGCCGACTGCAAGAAACTACTGGAACAGCTAGAGATACTAGACTCTGCACGTAATCGAAGATACCAAGATATAGGTCAGTCATTATGGGCTGGCACGTTTACGTCTTGATGATCTTGCCTCAGGGAAAGATCTGACATGATAGATATAAATACCGGGGATGTCTCTCATAGCAAACTCAGCATGATTCATGAATAAGCATAATACAATCGATAGATATCAATGCTGCTGTATTGTCTTTCAGCACTTGCATTCCTCAGGCTTGCAGGTGCAGCTTCAGCCAAGACTTTCGTAAGCCGAAGGCCATGATAGAACGTAAAACAGACACACTCATCACCACAGTTGCAGGAGGACATGCCGCAACCACCTTGGTTGGAGACAAGGGTTTGAGTAGTCTATCCGATGGCATATTAATGTCACAAGTATGTGCACGGGTTGGAAGAGACTAACGGTGAACATGGATGAGCTTAAAGTTTGGAATGTGATTGTGGTGGTTTGGAACTACAGGTAATGATTGGTTTGCAGCCCCTATTTATGGGACGGTCATGTGTTGTCGACTATTTGCCTGGGATCCACGACCTCGACGCGTCCGTGAATCTCGATCACGCACTGACCCGCACCGGGAGTTGCCGAAGTACAACAAGCCTCGTGGTTGCGGCGTGTTTGAGCGAGCAGTCAAAAAATTAAGCGTCATCTTCTCTTCAGTTGCAATGGACAATCGAAACCCTCTAGCTGAGCTTTTCTCCCGGGGCTCGACGCCTCCAGCAACCCAGCAGCAGCCTCTCCAGCAGCCCTCCTCTAATGTTTCTCCAACCCAAATTGATTCTCTCTTTCAGCACCTTGCTGTTGATCGCCCGCACCAGGCTAGTGGCCACGTCCCTGATACATACGGCAGCTCGGCCTCTCTGCCATCTTCGTTGTCTCTTGCTGATGAGCCCATCTCATCTGCTGCGTCCAGTGCAAACGCCACAAATGCCGAGCGGCAGAACGCCTTGCTTTCCCTCCTTGGCGGAGGGTCCTCTCGTGGCGCACCAACCCAAACCCAAGCGCCCGCTCCCGCCCCTGTTGTCCCACAACAAGTGCCTACGCCTCCCGGTTCATCCCAGCGCTCTGGTTCCGGCGAAACTCCCACTCATAATGAGACACAAGGCAAATATCTACTAGAGCAATTGATGGCAGGGTGAGTCGCCATCCCACTGCGTTCTTTAGAACCGTTATCTTCTTTCCGTGTGTGCGTGAGTCAGCATGGCTTTCAATGCCTTGCAGTGTTATTGGAGTACTCGCTCTATGTGATGTATGACTCCCACGATGCACACATGAGGATGAAGCATGTCAATAGCTTTTAATCAGAGGCGTCTTATGTTCATTCTCTTTTTTTCACTTAATATCATTTTGGACACTATCTCAATGTCTTTTCGCAGAAACCCTCCTCGGATGAATTACGTCGATACCCAGCCTCCTCTTACTGCACCATCTCCACCATATGCACCATCTTTGCACGATGGGGAGTATCGTCCATACAACCAGACTGATGTGGTCTCTGAAGATACTCAACTACCACAAGTTCATCAACAGGTTCTTCCTCCACCCCCAGCGCAACAAGTCCCCGTCATTCCTCTCCAATCGCAGCAGCAGCAATCTGCACCTCAGCAACCTTCTTCCCAGCAGCAAACACCTTCACCTCGCAAATCAATTTTTGAATTCATTTCTCCCTTTGATCATCTCTCGGCTTCAACAAGTTCCGTCAAGAAGAAGCCCGTACCACAAGCATCTAATCTCACCAGCGTCAACGAGGACTCTGGTTCTTGGACAGTCCCTGACCCAAAGAGGCAGTCAGTTGAGAATCTACTTGAGCACCTCAGCCGAGGGCAGCTTGCTCCACAGCATCAACCGCAACCTCCGACGTACGAACCTTTTGATTTCTCTCAGCCAGAGACTATTTCGTCGTCAAGGGTACCCCCTCCTCCTCTTCCTCCTAAACCAATATCCAACCGTCCGGCTTCTCCACCCCCACGGTCATCTCCTCCCAAATCACATGTTCCCAGGACCCAAGGTCGTGCTGCTGAATCCCCTTCCAGTCAAGCCAGTGGTGTACCTGCTTTACAGCAAGGAGGAAACAGACGTGATAAAGAAGGCTCGCCGGTTTCTCGTGGTAACGGACGAGGTAAAGCTCCTGTTCAGCCAAAGCTGGCCAAGAACCTGTCTAGCCCTTCGTGAGTTATCGTTGTTCTGCTGTAATGATTGCTAATCTCGTCTCTCGTGAATAAAGTCTTCCAACTCAGACGATAGTTTTTGATGTGGCCAAGGCCATGCCCGAGATCCAGGCCTCGCTTGACGAAGTCAAATCCACAGCGATTGCTCTCGTTAAACAAGACTCCAACTTCCTGCCCGGTAGTACGATTGGTGCTACACACTGGGTGGCTTATACCATGACCCGAGGTATGCCTCTTTCGAGAATTCCAATTCCTTTCATCTAAGTTGATTTTCAGGCCGTGTTCGTGTCATATCTAGATCGAGCGGCTTTCGTACCTTGCTTCAGCTGGATCCCGCTATCTTCTCTCTTACTGCGTCTATCATTGACATGGCCGTTCACAAGGACCGGCTTGCCGCTGTGACGTCCGAAGGAGGTTTCATTGTCTGGCAATTGCCCGATACCATAACTGATGATGTCCCGTACGTTTCCTCAGCTCCTTTATATATTGACACTCAAATATAGTTGTAGTGGACAAGTCCTTCTTTGTATTCAACCTTCCAATGATGGTATTCATGCTGTCAAATGGCACCCCAAGGACCCGAATACTTTGGCCGTCGCATCGGAAAATAAGCTTTATGTCATTGATTTGGCTGCTGTGCATTCTCAATATCGTGGTCAGCCTATCACTCTTCAAAGCCTCACTCATATTAGCCAGACCTTCACCACAGCTTCTGTGAGTATTGATTGGTCGGGTGTGGCTTCTTTTTTTCTTACCCCTCTGTTAGCGTCTTGTTTCGTTCGACTTTGACGTCCTGCACTATGCTCTAGCCACCATCACCGTGGATTCAACTTTGACTATCTGGAACATGCATGATCAGCTTCCTTTCTCAACCCATAACATTCGTGGAGAAGATTTACCGTCTTCCTTGACTCTTGTCGATGGTGGTGTCGTTATCGGTCGCAAGAATGGCACCATTTTCCAACTCTTGTCGCATACAACGAAACAAATCTTGTCCACCATCAAATTTGTCAATACCCATCAAGAAGATACCGAGATGTTTGGGCATGCCTGTTACGATGCCAAGATACATACGTTGTGGATTGCCAATAATCGTCGTGAGAGCGTAATTGCACTTAGGACCAATCTCGAGTCATCTATTGTCAATGGCGAAGAGGCCATCAGAGGCGGCTTCGATCAGATCGTCGAATTCAGTGGACCTAAATCATCTGTTCACTTTGTTATCCTTACAGCGGAATCGGACCTCAGTGGCAAGGAGGCCAATGCTGCGTGCATAGCAGCTAAAATACCTCTTGGGGACCTAGCTTTGTTGGCATTCAATGTTCACTCGAGCGGCGTCGACCAGATCCTCATTCGTAAGGAATGGTATGAATCTGCCCTAGCAACGACACAGAGTAAACTTCCCATGGACGACTCGCTCGCCGCTCAACCATCGATAGAGGTCAAGAGCCAGCATCAAGTATCTACAACCTCAGTACCCTCTCGTCCTTCACAAATTACACGCCCCCCTGTATCTGAAGATGGCGATTTCAACCAAGATGACCCACAAACCAAGGGTAGAATTCCAAAGTCGGTCAACTGGAAAGAAAAAGAAGAACATAGCAAAGAGAAGAACGGTAGATCTGATGCACTGATCATCAGCGAGTCGCCCCTTGCGCAAGCCATCAGTCGTGAACTTAAGAGGACTGAGGAGAGTCTTCACACTCGTTTCGGGCGCCTCATCGTCAAAGAGATGGATAAACAACGTGCGTTGTTTTTCTAGACAAAAGAATCACTGAATTTAGTTCTTGTTCCATGTAGACCAACGCATGGAAGATGCCCGTGCTCACGAGCAGGCTGAGGAGTTTGCTCGTCAAGAAAAAATTCTCAAATTGATATCAAATGAGCTCACGCGAAACACAACTCGTGTAGTGGAAATGGCCGTCAAGAATGAAGTGCAGAATTCGGTGCTACCATCTTTAGAAAATATCACCAAGAGCGAAGTTAAGGCTGCGCTTGAGGAACAGATTGGCAGTGGTCTCGTTGACTTCATTGGCCAGGTATGTTATTCCGTTTTTCAGTCACTGGCCCTCTTCATCCGTCACTCGACAGAGTTTGCCCAACGAATTAGAAAAGCTAATATTCCGCCCTGACATATCTGCTCATTTCGCACGCATCTTATCAACAAATCTTACTCCCTTGCTAAGCAGTCATGTCCATGACGCGATGTCAAAGACGTTCATTCCTCTTTACAATCAGACTCTTAACAGGATGCATCAAGAACTATCTCAGGAACTCCGACACGAAGTCCAAAGTCTCAAGGCAGAGTTGATGTCTTGGCAGCGCGACCTCTTCAGAAGTCAAGAGGTTCGTTTTGGAAGCTATTGCGGAAATTGAACTAATTGTATGTCTTTTAGACGTCAATTCGTGAGTTGGAGCATACGGTCAGGTCACTGTCGGATCATATCAAGTTTTCGAATCTGAATGCAAGCGCGTCCCATCACAACCTTCAGCAACAGTCTCAGACTCGCAACTCACCGAACACAAATGTTCCGCCCGTTCAAAGTGGTCTACCCTCCTTGCATACCCGTCAACAGAACCCTCCCGTCGCTCCAGCGCCAGCACCAGGCTATGTTCACAAGATTTCCACTTTACCACCCCAGCTACCTCAGCAGCCCCAGCAGGTTCCTTTGCCCCCCGCCGCTGTACATCAGTCGTGGTATCCTTCTTCCATCGCTGCCCCTCAAGCGTCCCATCCTGCAACGATTCCCCAGCCCCCTCCCCCGCCTCCTCCCCAGCAACAGATGATACCCCCGCAGCAGCAACAACAGCCTGAGTCCATTAGAACTCCAGATGCTAATGATACCTGGGAATCCATCTTCCTTCCGGCCGTTTTAAGTGAGGACTTGAGGGATCTTCAACGCCTTCTCGCGCGCATGAATGCGGATATCGTAATGCCTCTGGATCGAACTGGTCCTTTATCGCAACCTGTTATACTTACTGCCATGCACCGTGTATGACTTGTCAATTTTTGCCTTGCCGTGTACTCACTTCAATATGATTTAGCTTGCCGCCATCGTCTGCGCAACTCCGCCGAACGATGAGTCGTTCAAGAGCGCCATGTGGTGGTTACAGCGTGGTATCAAAGTGCTTGATCCTAAGGTCCGTAAATTCCGAAAGTTCTTTGATAGCATAATCTTAAATATCCACAACACAGGAGCAAATTGTCATGGACTACCTGCCAAACGTTGTTCCGGGCATATACACGCATCTCAACATGACAAAGCAACGTCTTGGTCTTCCCGGAGGTCCTCCAACCCTTGAGAAAGCGCGCTCATCTGTACATGATGCACTGGAGATGCTGCGACGAAAGGGTTTGCAAGGTTATGAGGGAATGGAAGTCCCAAAAAAGTGATCCGAGGACTTGAAGTATATAGTGTTTGTCTGTTAGTGTATATTTATAAAGCTTCTTGTCCATTGCTCTTCGATGCCGGGTAAACGATAACGTGATCTGATCAGGAGCCAATATAAACACAGCCAATTTGAATCAGCCAAGGCCAAGAACTTGCTTTCGTCCAGTGTGGTGTGCGAGTGCCAGCGACTTGTGCTCGCTGCTCTGGACAAACAAGCCCTTGCTACGATCAAGTTGAAATCAACTTCATTCGGATCCGACTGAGCCAGTAACAATTCAGAATTCGTGTCGTGTTGTTATTCAAGATGCCATCACGCCCTCCACCAGGAACAGCGGGCAGACCAGTTGCCGCCCACACTAATGCGTTCGTCATGAATTGGAATCGACCTTCCAACAATTCTGGATATGTGTATCACTATGATGGTAAGCCGATCTTCGTACAAGGTCAGTTGACCGTGAATCTCAAATAGAAATGCAGTTGGTTAGTTGCTTATCGTGTGGAGGTTTCTTATCTTGACCGTGTGCAGTAATACTCCCGCTATGGGATACTGGGTCTCGTCAATTTTCTTTAGGGAATAAAAAAGGAACGGAACTCATCATGAGGTTGCAACACAATGTCTCCCCAGAAATATTCAATCCTCTCGGCGGTCAGAGTCTTATCTTTGCGAAATACTGGGCCTCGCTGAATATTCGTACAGCATTTGACGGAAAAAAGAATCTCTTTTCGTTTGTCGAGTATCAATTTAGATCACAAGAGGTTATAAACTTAAACTTTACTCTTCACATTTACTTACTCCATCTTATAGTTCAGAGTACCTTGGGAAAATAAATCATCCAGCACCCTTCGGAAGGAGGTGGCTGTCCGGATTGTTTTTGTCAAACGGATTGACGTCAGGTCAGTAAACACCGTACCATTCTCCATATTACCTATGTACAGTTTACTCATTCTGACTCTGTCGCAGCACTCTTCACCGTCTAACACAGGGCGAATCGGACAGTATCCGCCTCGAAAGTGACTCATCTACTGCTATTAGCATGCTTAATCTTTTTATACAATCCACTCCACGCATGTGAGAGTTCATATCAATAAAATTCTTGGACCTGAACCTTGAGCACTACAATGCAGGACCGAACCAAGAATTTTTAACCCGAAAAGTTTCTTTACCCCGCATCAAAAATGTCGTACACATTTCTCCAAGGAAATCTCACAATACTGATCGATCTCGTTAGTCACCAGTCAGAAGATCCACCCACTTGAATTATGGCGTGGCCATTTCCAGTTTGTCTGCTGGTTTTAAAAATGCTTGTTGTTGACATCGTTCACCTTTAGGAGCGTTAGACCGACTTTGGGGAAGATTGTTGTTAATGTCGATGTTACCATTGGCGTAATGTACGATTCTACTCCACAATTCACTGGCATCAATTGATTTTTCTCTGATCAGCCTTCCAGCGGATAACTTGGAGAAAATTTCCGCCGAGTATCTTCGTTTAAGAGGAATTCGCGAGCTTGGCGATCTCAAGGAAACCTCCATCAAGAAGTTGCGGTTATTCCTGAAAGGGGTCAGAGTGAATGTTGAACTTCCTGGCCATTCAGGAAAACGACCTAAAACGATAAAGGATGTTGTTTTAGACGTGGGCAAGATAAAATTTGACAAAGGTGGCGAGAGAACGTCAGTGGCGGTAAGCCTTTGTCTCTCTCAAGCAAACCATTAATTATCTGAATCTTTGGAATAGGAACACTTTGCAATTGCGCATCGGTACACGATAAGGCCTGGCTCTTTGGGGGTCAAACTTGGTTCTGATGGTCTTTTTCCCATGTCCGCTTGCAAAACAACACAACAGCTATACCAGGTGATATCTAACCATCTCTTTTGTCTGTACATATCTCAGTGCTCTTAGAATCGATCATCCCCGGACGTTGTGAGAGAAGCACTCGAGTTTTTTCCAAGAGACCCAAGGCAAAGGCTTAATGCCATCACTGCTGGTTGGCAAGAACTCAAATACAACCAATCTCCTTTCCTAATTGGGGCCGGAATAAGTGTCAACCCGCAACCATTATCTGTCCACGGACGCCTTCTCCCATCGCCTACTATCACTTTTGGAGACAGTAAGCTTGCTCCACAGGTTTGATTTCTTTCCATTGCATTCACTTCTATCAACCTGAGTTTCCTTTCCAAGCGTCAAGGCACATGGGACGTGATGAGAAGACGCTTTATCAAACCGGCGCAGATCTCGGCGTGGACTGTCGTCGATTTCGCCAACTGCGATCCCGGGACTCTTAACACATTTGTTGCTGATCTTGGTCAGTGTATGGTAGAAAGAGGTTGGGTAATTTGTATTTTCCATGATTCCATAACTCAATGACTCGACTACTCCATACAGGCATGAGTATGTGCAACAGAGATGGTGTAATGATCTTTGCTGATTTCACAGCAGGTGTTGTCCGTCCTCATGACATTGTCCGTTCTCTTCCCAATTCCAAAATAGCTGAAGTGTGTCTATCCTACCTTTCCTGTCAGTCTGACTGACCTTGCCAAGGTATTGGATACGGCTGGTAGATTGGCTAACGCAAATATAATCCTTGCTATTTTGCCTGAGTCTGCTCCCGAAACCTACCGTGAAATCAAAAGATTCGGCGATATTACTAGAGGTGCTGCGACACAGTGTGTTGTAAGTCCGATTGCTAGAGGACAATAAAAATGCCAACCACACCTAGAAATGGTCAAGGAAACTCGCATCTGATGCTCAATCAAGGAGGGCGAATCAGTACTATAATAATTTGATCCTCAAGTAAGAGTCAACGCTCAACTTAGGATCCAAGTTACGTATTGATTGCTAGGATCAACGCAAAACTGGGAGGAATCAATTACACACCAAAGAATCACGCAATAGATTATCTAAAGTCAACACCAACCATGGTTATAGGTAAAGAAACCTATGGCACCTGCTTCTCCTTTCAAGTCGACTTACTCGTCTACCAGGCGCAGACGTCAGCCATCCAGCTCCTGGCAGTTTTCTTCCATCTATCTCAGCTCTTGTTACCTCCATGGATGAGAGACTCTGCAGATACACAGCTTCCATTCGGGTGCAAGCGAGCCGCACAGAGATTATCCAGGATCTTTCTGAGATGTTCAAGGTGATGCTGACTGACCTTTCTTCCTCCTCAGAGAGACTCAATTTGCCCTAAAAAGATTGCTTTGACGACCTTTTATAAAGTGCATGGGACATATCCCAAGCGAATTTTTGTTTTCCGTGACGGTGTATCGGAGGGTGAATTTCAGATCGTCCTCAACAAAGAGGTTGATGCAATGAAAGGTAGGGATATGTCTGTAGATTGACAGCACTAATCTTGTTACTTCGATGCCAGACGTCCTACCGGAAACTTATGGTCAAAATCAGGCCAATTGGCCGGAACTTACATTCATTATAGTCGGCAAACGCCATCATTTCAGATTCTTTGGGAACGCAGACGTACAAGACCCAAAGGGGAATGGCAATCTTTATTCTGGGTTTGTTGTTGACCAAGGTATGCATCCTTGTCTTATGATGTGTGATTACTCATTGTACTTGTATAGACATAATACACCCCGTGTATCAAGACTTTTACCTCCAATCACAACCTGGACTCAAAGGAAGTGCGTAAATGATAGCAGATCCTCTGACAGGGAATAACAATCGCATTACCCAGCGAGTCGTCCTAGTCATTACACAGTTCTTCGCAATGGTTCAAATCTGTCATCCGATGCGTATGTTCTCTCGGCCCTCTTCTTTGTTGCATGCTCAGCGAATTATCATCAACAGGCTTCAAGAAATTGCGTGAGTCCTCATTACCAGTCCTAAAATTCGAAAGTTGACTTAGTTACGGTTCAGATATGCTCTGTGTCATTGCTACTCTCGGGCGACGAGATCGGTGAAGATCCCAGCACCTGTATACTGTGTGTATCCCGTTTTCCATTTCTAATGATCTCACTAATTATTGCATCCTTAAACAGATGCGGATGTCCGTACCGGTTTCAATCTCGTTTCTCTTGACACTAAACCTAGTTTTCAGTTGGTGTGCCGAAGGGCCAAATTTCATTTTTCGGACGATGTGGGTAACGTGGACGAGATGTCTGTCACTACGGACGAAGAGTATCACCTCGATCACTTCAAACAGCATTTCAGCGATATCAATGGACGCATGAAGAATTCAATGTATTTCGTGTAGGCAATTTTTGTATAGGCGGCATAATTGGTATGTTAGTCTGGTGTGTATTGTTAATTGTATGTGGGACCCGAAGCTATGTGGGATATAGGACAGAGTAGAATGTCGACGAATGATTATGCAATGATTATGGTATATGTCAGCGGCAGTGTAAGTCCAGCCCTATTAAGTAGTCGTCACCACAACGCTGCTGGAACAGCTCGCGCACATCACTCTTCACACCATCCTCTTCTGCTCTACAAACCTTTAATACTACGCAAAGATGGCAAATAAAGGCTGGTTCAACCTCGAGGCCGCAGGAGGTGCCATACCCGAAACTGCCTTTTTTGAAGGGGACTCTGCCTTCCACTTTCTCGGATTGTCACGAACACAGCGGCTCTATGGCTTTATAGGATGGTGAGCGCTTCCTTCGGCTTGTCGTCAGGAACACATCGGGCTTATCACGCCAAATGTTCAGTCTTGCTGTTGGCTTTGTCTTGAGTCTCCTTGGTTCAATTGTGCTCTTTCTCGGACAAGTCGCGTTATTTGCTGGTGAGTTTCGTCTCAGAGTTGAGTTTTGAGATGCTAACTCCTATGTATTCACAGTCTTGTATGTGATTGGGACGATTGTGTCACTTGTAGGCACTGGATTCCTCATTGGAGTGCGTTTGTTATCACAGTCAATAATTCAGGAGCGAGTGCTAAACATCTAGTCTCACAGTTCTTCAAACAACTTAAACTGGCGAGTTTCGAAATTTCCCGGCGTCCATATCTGAGACGATGACGAACCGATCCTAACTAACAATACAGATGTTCAAACCTGTTCGAGTTGTCGCTTCTATCGTGTTTCTCGCCTCGATAGGGCTGGTGTTTGTGGCGGCGTTTGTCCTTGGGAACCAGGTACGTAGAGCTCAGCACTTTGGGTCTGGAGCCGTCTGATTCGCGCTACTCTTCAGGTACTGTGTCTAGGTATGCGCACGCAGAGACTTGGAAACCCTTATAATAACCCTGACAACATTGACAACAGTGTTCGTCATCATCGAATTTTTGGCATATACATGGTACACACTATCATACATTCCATATGCTCGATCTGCTGTCCTCAAAACCATTGGATTCTGATATCGTGTATACTTTTCGTGCATCTCCTGTTTAATAACTGTTCTAATAAATATATATCATACATACAGAGGTGGCACCGACTGCTACTGTCTCATCATATTGGATTCTACAACCGAGGAGGCCTTTTTACCTGCCATAATAAGATAACTCGAACTGTATATTAGTTAAAGACGAGCGACGCACCCTCGAAAGTTGTTCTTCTGATTCCTCAAAGCATCCATGATGGCGCTTTCGGGGGTATCTGTCGTCGCCGCAGTTGCCGATCTAGACATGACAAATAAAAAGCGCTGCAATGCTGACAGGAAATCATCATACTTGACAGCATTGCTCGTGAGACGCATAAACACATTCCATTCCTTCTCATCGCCGATGGTCGTCAAACCGGTGGTTATCTTGTTTGCCTTGACGAGGTTTTCCAGCCTATTGATGGCGGGATTGGCGGGATCTATGGATTTTGCAAAAGCAAGGTTTCCTGCAGTGTATTCGTGGCCGTTGTATACGATAGTGGAGTCGGGCAAGGTACCGAGATACTTGAGAGCACGATTCATCTCATCGCCGGTACCTTCAAAAAATTGCCCAGAACCACCAATGAAGAGAGTGTCTCCAGTGAAAACGCCACCGGGCTGTGTTGCATTGACTTTGTCGGTGGCATGATAACATATCGAATCTTGGGTATGGCAAGGGGTTGCGAGACACCTTGAATGAAGGTGAAGCCATATATTGGACACAGTGCAATTGACCGACCTAATGCGTGTATTGTCACCGAGAAGGAACTCGTCTTGATCCTTGACGAGTTTTGATAAGGCAGGGACTCTGTCACTGCCGCCAAATATCGTTGCATGTGGGAACTTGGCAGCCTGAGAACGATGTCTTAGACTCCAAGTAAGGTTAGTCCATGGAATCAACACACAAAGTCCTAGATGAAGTATTGAATTACTTGTCAAACAGATATAGAACAAAGGGACGACCTTGTTGCCTCCACTATGATCAAAGTGATGGTGGGTCGTAAGGGCTGCAACGATCTGGACTCCGAATTCCTTCGCTGCAGCATTAATCTTTGGTACATCGTATGGATCGACTGCGGCAGCCTTGTTTGAAGACTCGTCTATGAGGAGGTAAGCATAGTTGTCTTCGCGAACGGGAACGGGAACGACTCTCATGGCTCGACGGCTGAATGACCGGCGATGGAGAAGACGTAACATTGGATCACATGATGGTTGGTCGGACAGGTGAGTTTCAGAGATACCTCATCATGACAAGGAGTTGGCACAATTCCTTGCCCTGTCCTCAGCTTTCTTCTTCACATCCATGTCGGCAGCAGCGCCAACGACGCAACGTTAGTCGTTCCCTGATATTACCCTGCAAGGAAGCCACAATGCTGCGGAACCACAAGCGCCAATCACGTGCCAAGAGGGACAATGGCAAAGGCAATGGTGGAATACCTCCAGGCCATACCAAACACATCGTGCCAGTCACAACCAACCAACCAGAGCCAGCCAAATCATCGTCTCTGGCCGGGCCGCCCTCTCTTTCCGGACCGTCCTCTCCTCCCGGGCCGTCCTCTCCTTCCGGGCCGTCCTCTCCTTCCGGGCCGTCCTCTCCTTCTTCTCCTTCTGGGCCACCCTCTCCTGCCGGACCCTCTCCGCCGTCTTCCCCACTTCCGCCCTCCTCACCACAGCGGAGTGACCCCACATCTACTTCTCCTGGTAGATCCCCACATACCTCCATCTTGACTCCTAATGACACGGGAGGCTCCACACCTCCACCTGTTGCAGAGTTGTCAGGTTCCTTTCCGTCATCCATCATCGAATCTTCTTCCGATAGCACACACATTCCAGACTTGATCACTAGTAGCCCCACGATCATAAAAGGTCATGGCATTACCGCTATCCCAGCGACAACCAGTCGTAGTAGTAAAGTCGATGCGGGGGCTATAGCAGGTGGAGTGCTGGGTGCTCTCGTGCTCCTAGTTCTCATCTTCTTTGCAGTCGTGCTAGTGAAAAGAAGGAGGCGAAACATGACACCTACCAAAGAGTTTCTCAACTGGTCCTTCCAAACTCCTTCGAGTTCATCAAGTATTACGACGTATCCTTTCCGTGTGACGTCACAGCATCACCCAGACCGCTCCTTGAGCATCATTGGACGTGACTTCAGATTCCCTCCTCAGGATGATTAACTAGTGCAATCCACTTGGACTCTCACGCTTAGTAGGACTATCGTCGTTCATTTCGATATACATTATCATTGCTTTGCAATTGTATTCCTCCTTCCCCCGTTAATAAATCCACTATGTGCTATAATGTCATATAAGAATTAGCCATGATATCACTGGACCTCAAATAATGCTTTAAACATTCAGGATAGCCTGAACAACGTTCGCTACTCTGAGCTGCCTCAAATCGGTGTATGTCTCCATTTTGAATTAGCATCATATCAAGACCTAGGTCGATCTCAACAACTTACCTGTCCACAGCCAACAAAGATGATCGGCTGCCCAGTCACGTATGTCATTGAGAGAGCCGCCCCGACCTGAATACCAAAAAAATTAGTCGAGCTGCAAATGACGAGGAAGCAACTCACTTTGTCATCAACAGTGTCCCATTTCGTCACGAGCATTCCGTCAATACCACGTCCCTTTCCAGAACCTGAAGCAGACGAGAAATCACGAAGCGCACGGTCAAACTTGGTCAATTGATCAACCGCCTCGTTGCCAACGAGCGCTTCCCCGACAAATATGATCTTGTCTGGGTTGTTCACAGATACCAGCTCGAGAAAATGTCATTCAATCTCAACTGCATGAAGAAACAGAGATACTCACCTTAGCGAGTGCGCGCATCAAAGGCTACAAGAACGATTAAAGACAATCAATCTTATTCTGATGCATTGACACACCTCATTATCTTGCATACGGCCAGCTGTATCAATTAGAACAACGTCAAAATCGTTATCCCTGCCTGTGTAGCAAAAATTAGACGCGCAGAATAGAAACCGATTACAATCGCGCGTACCATATGCTATTGCTTCCTTGGCAATCGCTGCTGCGTCCTTGCCATAACCACGCTCGAAGAGCTCCACGCCCGATTTGGTATCTGCAGTGCCATTCGCACCGAGCATACTCAGATTACGAACATGCACACGGAGCTGCTCTACTGCACCGCTCCTAAAACAAAGAAGACTCTTTTTGAGTCCAGCTTTCATTTGTACGACGACGCACCTAAAGGTATCGCATGCGGCGATCAATACTCTCAAACCGTTCTGGATCAACCAAAAACAGACTTTCGATAAGTTGGTGCTCTTGCCAACACCATTAACCCCTACAAACGTTATGCTGTACGGCATGCGTTGCTGATAAGACGTTAATGGCGATGACAACTTCGTTCGAATCGAGAGAAGAAGATCGGTGGATGTCTTGGGCGTTAGGATACGTGTGAGCGAGTGAGATAGTGCAGTTCGGACAGCCGCACTGGTTGCTATCCCCCGCAGTCAAATCACTTTGTAAATGGGAAGAGTAAAGGTTCACAAACTTTCAAAGCTGCCAACCTTTCTTCCAACAAGGCTCTCACCGACGCCTTCGCACACTTTCTCTGCAATTTCTTTTGCAACATTCTTCTTCATAAGATGTTGCTTCATTCCCTCGAGAACGGGTTTTAGATCTTGTTCCGACAAGGTTTTGGAGCCTGTCAAACGAGCGAAGAGAGACCCAAGTGTTCCAAGTGAGCTCGACGATTTCTGGTTGTCACTCCCCGATTGGAGGGCCATGGCAATGAACTTATCCGCCTCTTTTCCTTTAGAAAACTCCCAATCTTTGACCTCGTAAAGGCCCTCACGGGTGCGTGTCCCCAACGATTCCCGGTCAACGAGCGCTTGTATATCGTGCGAGGCTTGTGATTTCTTCGCTCCCTCGTCTTTATCAAGACTGTAGTCAAGTGAAGCCATATCTGACTCGGTAACTGGCTCATCACCCCATTTCCGTCCAGCTTTTGTTTTATTTTTACGTTTGGCAGACGATTCAGTACTAATGACATAATGTCAGCAGACAAGAGATACTTCGATTCGCAAGGTCAACTCACTCGGAAGATGGGACGCTCTCTGGTCCACTTCGCGACGGTATCCGCCCTCCTCCCCGTCGGCCACCTCGTCCACGCAGGCGGTTTTTGAGAGCTTGTACATTTCTGGCAATCTGTTGTTCGTCATGTGGAGTATCTGATGACAATGATGGAACTTGACGGAGAACTCAGGAATTCCTTTGTTCGCGGGGAAAACTTTAAACATACCAGTACTCTGGTCATCAGAGGGAGGGGTACTATCTTCTACCACGGGTCGTATTGTAGTCCGTAGACGCGCCTTGCGGTCCTATACGCTGTGTTAGGACTTGATAGAACTATCCACACGAAAAGACACTCACCTGAGCAGCTTTATCCTCTAAACCCTTGAGAAGTTTATCAAATACAGCATCCCAACCTTCGAAAGCTTGTGCAAAGTTCCAAGGCGCGATATCGCCGACGGCACCTTTTGCCGACTTGCTTGTATGCAGAGAGGCAACGAAGGTCGTGAGGAATGACTCGTAGTATTTCACAAAAAGTGATTTCAAAGCCAAAAGAAGGTCGTTCACATATGTAAGCTGGAGAATGCGCTGGTACGCAACCTACAAGGCAACATGATTCCGAAACACGGAGTGGAAATCAAGGCAGCCTTTGCTCACCACGAAAATCAGCTCCAAGTCGTTCACAAAAGTCCATTTGACAGCATATCCGTCCTTCTCATATTGCTCTTCAGCGGTCCGTCCCTCAATCAAGGCTTCACGAATAAGGGAATTCACAGGCGATGCCGAGGATGATGCGAGGTGTGCAGCCTCTGGTGTGAATGACCGTGACCAGAGCACAAGGCCGCCTAATCGAGAATCAATTACTGCATATTTCTGAGATTGTACATCAAATAACCTTTGTGCAAGATGGAACAGTGATCAAGCATAGCTGAGAAGGCGGAGAGGATTGACTTGCTGTCAGTATAATGATCAAAGTGAGTCACGTGATAGAAGCATCCATGATTGTAGGGTCAAATCGAAATTCTCGTTACATAGGCCTCAGTATCTCTTAATTACATAGCTTTTGTGACACACCAGTCATGATTGACGGAGAACAAGGTATTAACATCTGCCTTGTATATCTACGGAGCGTGCTAAGCCGTGATCAAATCCGCGTCAAGAGACGGTCATGACCGACGATTCACTCATAACCACCAGCCCCATCAAGAAGGTCGGTTTTGCGAGTGTGACGACACGGTGTTCTGCGTGTGTGCCTCTAACCACTTTCGCACCTCCTTCTTATTGACCATTCCGACGATACGATTCGTATCCTCGACACTTCTTCTCCGATAAAGTCGCATTACGTATCCGCACACACTCCACATATCCTCCCATGACGTGTCGAATAATTCCCACCAGCAGTTGGGAGGCGTTGATGGAAGTGAAATGTCCAAATGTCGTACAGTGAGGAGTATCGCAGCACTGACAATTGTCGGAACCTGATAAAGCGCATATACTGGCGTTTGAAGGCTATGATTCCAATGAGACGACAGTCGAAAAAGAAAGGCTAGTGACCTACGCGTCATTCAAGTATCCCCACGCACGAGAACACGCGTCTTGATGAGATATCAGGCCGAGAACACGCATGTAATTGATCAGAGTGCCGTATGGTAAGACGACTTGGACGTTAAAGCCAAGTCTTTTCAACACTTGCATTTCCGCAACCACCAGCGCATCTTTGAGATCGTAGAACGTGTTGCCAAAGTAGGACATAGGGACATATTTGAATTTCGCCTGCCCCGAACTCCTATCGAGGGAATGTGCTGCCCGTTGGAGAAGTAGGTCGTAAACATTGATCAAGTCCCTGATTCTCAGAGGACACTCTTCCAACTTTGAAGCCAGATAAAGAGCACCCATGCCAATGTCCTGGAAGAGGACGTGCGCTAAGAACGCCAAGTTGTGGTGCGATGCGAACTTACCCCGACACCAAACTGTTTCATGGATGTCACATACCAAAACCTCTGGAATATAATTTGGGCAGCAGCCACTGCAACCTGCTTTCTGTGATTGGTTATTATACAAGGGACGTGAACAAGACGCGAGCACTAACTGGTTCAACAAGATACCGGCTTCATGGATGAGTTTACAGCCATATGCTCTGAGGTCTTCTTCAAGGTCTGCAGGAATACCGTCCTCTCTCGAAGGAGTGGATTCAATCTGGGCAAGCGACGCAAGAGGATAAAAGGGAGTAGACATAAGGATCTGTTTATCAGTGTTTGAATTGCAAGCTTGAGCTTGAACCTCCAAGGTGAATGGCAAATCTTCCCGCCAAACCTCAGGGTTCTCCTTTGCGAGACGGCCCAAACCGCTTTCAGGATGAGAGAGACAGACGTTCCCGTGCTAACTACCACCGTGCCGACGACCGTCCATTTCCCAGACGGTGGCCCCCTGGTGGAGACTCCTACGCGCCCGCATACGAGTCGAGACGAGATCCTTCCGACTACTATAGGAGAGATATTGATAATAGACCGCGCAGATCATGGGATACACCACCCGACGTGGACAGTCGCTTCGGGCGTAGTCTCTTCGACTATGACAGAGACTATCGCGGGTACGAACGAAGGAACCATTATCCCAGGCATAGGGACTCCTATGTATGGCGAGGTACGTCCAACTATTATCGTACCTATTTGCGTCTCTCTGAATGACATCTAGATGGGCCTCGATGGCGTTCAAAATCTCCTAGTCGTCGAGATCGAAGTCGGTCACGATCTCCCCTCGTACACAAAAGAGTAAAACTCGGCAATCATTCTGTGGACACTAGTCCCCGTCGTTCCTCTCCACATAGACCTAGCAGGTATTCTCGTTCTCGGAGTCGTGACGCACCCCGACGACCTCGGTCAAGATCTCCTCGGTCAAGATCTCCTCGTTGGGAACCTGGACCATTCTCAAACCCGGTCAAAACAGAGGAAGGGGTAATCCAAAATTCCGCAATGACCCAGGACTCAGCACCATCTCAAAATACAACGACAAAACGCGACTCTGAGGCATCTTACCAAGACAAATCATCAGGTTTAGCGCTGCCACTTCGAGATCTTCCATTAATAAGAAAGGAAGAGGAGGAGGGAGACGTCAAGATACCAGCTCAAGAAGAGGTAAGACCACAAACAGATCAGATCTTGACCCTCGCGAAGGATGAATCTCGCCCGCCGACTTTGCCCACGCACCAGCTATCTCCCCAACAAAATCCTCTCTCACATCTGCAAGAACCTCCAAGCGACAAACAGACGAGAGATCATGGGAAGTCAGAGGAAGCAAAGTCGCCCGTAGTGTCATCTCAGCCACGAGCGAGGTCGCCTTCGCCAGCAAGACAACCTCGTCAACGTGGTCCTCCCCCACCTTCTTACCCACGTCATAGATCTCGTTCTCCACCAAAAGGTCCTCGTGTACAAACCGGTACCCATCCTCGAGGTCATATTACCCCTACCGGCCCCGCAGCATCTCACCTGCCTGGTCCACGGGGGCAACGACGACCTTTCGCCCCTCAGAATCCACTTCCAACTCCTCAGACCCAGAGCCCCGTCATTCCTTCTTTACCTACCCCCATGGAAGACATAAAACCTGCGATTGCTCAAACGACGGAAGTCATCAAGGTCCCCCTGCCAGCCATACCAGTGAAAAAACCGCCGGAAAGCCTGAATGGAGAGCTTGATAATGAGGTACGTTATTTTCCACAACATGTAAATAAAGCTTTCTACCAAAGTACGGCGCAGATAACTCGTCTACACAATCAACGAACACATTTGACCACTGATTACACAAATCTTGCTAAAGAAATCCGGCGAGCATTACATGAACTTGACACAGCGACCATTGATCTTCATGCTGCAGAACTACGTCGCAAAGTAGCCGATGCTCAACATGAAAAGGCGCGCAATGGGCTTCTTGGAATTGATTACGTCTCGACAGCGGAGACAAGGGCATCAACGTAGAATTTGGACTCTAATAGCTATAAATTCAACATGGTATATGTATTATTGTGATATTATGTCTCCCGATGCATTAAGTAGATAATTCGAGCATCGGGAGCGGGATCAAAATATGAACATAGATCGAGATTCAGTTTCCATGGATCGAGTATACTTATGTATGTGACCAGTCTTGAAACTTCTTCAATGATGTACCACGCACCATCACTCTCTGGTGAGGTCTACATGTGCACACGATTTCTGTATTCTGTTCCAAAACAAGAGGGTCTCTCATTTTGACTAGTAGATCCGTCTATGCTACATAATACATACGGCACCTCATGGGACACACATTCTGTTTGATCAGGTTCATGATAACCTAAATCTACCCGGTTCCTGTACCCCATGCACCCCACCTCAACAAGTCTCGCTCTGATAATAATCCTGGGCGGCTCTCTCTATCTATTCTTGTCTCCGGCATCCCAGGGACTATCTGAGCCGCCCAGGTCGGTCTATAACCTACAACATGGCGAGATCGAGAATGTCACGAAACCAAAAGACAACAACTGGTGTCAACCACAAGAGTGTGCATCCGGTCGATGGGAGCCCCGACGGCCTCCGTTCACGTCGCTCGAGCAGTTCCAAGAAGCGTATGCTAATCGACTAGATGTCGTGTGGAAAGGATGCCATGCCATCCCGGACGCAAATTCAGGACCCGAAAATGTCCCAACGAAAGGCTCGGTAGATGTGATACGCTTGATGCAGGTGATGAACTGGACTTGGACGCCATATGTCGGTGAACTGAGGAAATGGGATGCCGAGGAATTCATGGTCAGGTTACTGAAGAGCCCCGGTGGCCTCATTCTGATAGGAGGTAAATATCCTTCAAGATGTTACCAACTTGTCCTTCGCGGACTGATGCGCTTCAGACTCTATAACTCAACAACACTCTCACGCCTTGGGATATTTGTTGAACCAAGCCAACCTAGTTTTTCACCGTAACTCACCCCATTTGCCGATGTACGACCACAAGAATGTGCGGCAGTTCCTTCTCAAGCCGCATGATCTTCTTACACGGAAGGTTCTTGAACGGGCGGGAGTGCCCGAATCACGGCTTAAACGACCAGTAGTGACGATGCTTGAGGAACACATGCTAATCGGACAGCGCGATATCCGTGCCATTACCGAGCGACTAGGAGCTTCCAAAGACTATTACTGGTATCACGACTTCAAGCGTGTACCCGGCTGGGAAAAGTATGTGGCGGATGCTGCAGAACCACGTCCAGAGGAAGAGGGGACAGTCACAGAGGATTCTATCTTGCTGATGAACGCCGGTGCTCATGTACATGTTCACTTGAGGTTCCGTAAATCTGTCTAACGGTTTTCCAGTGGTCTCGACATGAACTTGCTATGCTCCCACCGAGACCTACGGATAAAGAGGAACAGGCGAAAGTGAAGGAAACTTACAAGCAAATGGTACAGTCTGTCGTTGCGCCCTTTGAGCATATTGTCACTTGTCTTTATAGATGAAGCTCATTATCGGGAGGCTATCCCATATTGATAGGCTCTCAATTTTCTATCGCTCTACAGCGCCGGGACACCCCGCCTGCGAGAAGAGCACACAACCATACAGCAACGGGATAGTTGCGCGGGAGGCTGAGATGAATATTACGCCGCGGCTCAAAGCCCAGGTCGAGGGAGAGCTGAAGCAGCAGCGTGCGCGATGGGACTGGGATCTGTTCGAAGTGCACAACGAACTTTGGAGGAAAACAATCGACGGTTTAATGCGGGACCGCGCGTGGCGAAGGTCAATGACGGACATGGCACGGGGTGCGAAGTGGTATTATTTAGATCTGTGGAGCGTAAATCTCCAGCGCCCGGATGGTCACTCAGAACCAGGGATCGACTGTTTGCATTGTGAGCGCCTGATGCAAAATTGTTAAAGAGACGGTTTGTCACCTTTTTTACAGGGTGTTTGCCATCAGTGCTCAATGAATGGACACTACACCTATACCATAATGTCTTTCTCAGATCTACTTCCAAGGAAGATGACTGACCAATTTTCTTGACGATCGCGGCTTGGATTTTAGATTTTGGCAAGCTTTGTCAGTTTTGGGCATAAATACACGGCTGATTGCCAGCATCACTGCGACTGCTGCCATAGGTACCTCAATTGAATAGACTACAATATGTGACGGTGAGAAATCCCCCAGCGCAGAGTGTTTGGCGGCCATGTCACACGAGAACAGATTGCTACAAGTTTAGATAACTTAAATAGTCAGGTTTGACGTGACTACTGCGTAGCGGCTCCTGGTAGATCTACTTGGGCATTGGTCTACAATTAATGCAAGTCCGCTCGAGGTCTATTGGAACTGAGCAAAAAAAGCCGAGATCCTAGTCAACGACGGATTTAAGCTGAAAGTAAGAACAGTGATACGAAAGTCAGACCTGCATTGCCTTGAAGAGATCTTTAGAGTTCATTTGCAGCTTCAAGTAATACAGATGAGCCTTGACGCGAGATGTTGCAATAGGGGACACACCGTAATACAATCTTGCATCGGAGAAGCCCCTTTACGACAAATCTCCGACACTTGGCTATCTCTTTCGCTGTCAAAGGCATATTCGGCGGCTGGGTTATGCTTGAAAGGGGGAGCAGTGAGTTCGCTATGATTGAAAAAGTCTCGCCTGAGACTTACAGCAACAAACGACGCGAGGGCAGCGCTGGCTTTTCTGGAAACACTAGCGTTGTCCTCTTTAGACGTGGACATGGAGTGAAGAATGTAGAAGATCGTGCTTTTGAATTTTACGTTGCCAGCATGACGTCATAAATATATCCAAGGTCTGTTTTTCTACTAAAAGCCCAAATCCCTTCCCTAAAACGAATCCCAGTACTAGTAGAGAAGGATATAAGGGATATTTTGTTTCAATTACCACGCTTGGCCAAAAGACCACCCTTCATCTCCGGGTCACTAGAATTGTTTCATATCTATCAGAAAAAAATGACAAATAGACAGTCCTCTTACATCGTCAATCCAACCATGGCAGGTCCCAAATTCTCTGACACTTCTGCCAATATCTTCGGGTTGTTGTAGTGAGTGACCTGATCGGACAAGCAAAAGTTAGCGTATCACACATCAACGATGACGGTCATTTCTCTTACCGCCTGAACAATCGCACGAGCACGTTTCGCGGGATCACCAGACTAGAAGAAAAAAAACGACACAGATTGAGTCTCTGGTTGGCAAGAAGCATCACGCAATGACCAACATGGAAGATACCAGACCCAACAAACACTGTCAACCTATCTCAATAAGTCGATTGAGGAGAGTCACCACACAGCTTACCTCCATCACAACCGAGTTGCATCATCAATGCAGCATCAGCTGGAATAGATGGATGAGATCGAGGACCATGGTACATCAATAATTAACCACACTCACCGGGGCTTGCAATTCCACCAGCAGCAAAATTTACCACGGGAAGACGCTTCAGCCTTGCAGTCTCCTTGAGAAGATGGAACGGGGCCTTGATCTCCTTCGCAAACAGGTACAATTCCTCCTCATTCATGACGCTCGCACGTCTGATCTGACTCTGAACGGCGCGCGAGTGGCGAACAGCCTCAACGACGTTACCCGTGCCCGCTTCACCCTTGGTGCGGATGAACGCAGCGCCCTCGGAGATGCGACGAAGCGCCTCACCAAGGTCTCGTGCACCACACACAAAAGGAACCTTGAACGAGTGCTTGTTGATATGGTAATCGTCGTCGGCAGGAGTGAGCACCTCCGATTCGTCGATATAGTCAACACCAATAGCTTGTAGGATCTAAGATTGAAACCAGAACCACAGATCATTTGTGTGCCCGGCGACAGGGGAACGTCAGCTTTACCTGTGCTTCGACGAAGTGTCCGATCCTAACTTTAGCCATTACAGGAATCGTCACAGCGTCGACAATCTCCTTGATCATTTTGGGGTCACTCTAAAATATCTCAATTAATGAATTGAGACCAGAATCAAATGTTTTCTGACACACCATGCGCGCCACGCCACCTAGAATCAGGGTTGGGATTCAATGGAAATGGAACAGGAGTTCATCGGAGGTGTATGTACCTTCCGCCCGGATGTCAGCTGGGACACGTTCGAGTGCCATGACTGCACAAGCGCCGGCTTCTTCGGCAATACGCGCCTAAGCCACAAATATATGTCAGACTTAGATTGTAATCATAGGCTGAACACAACACTCGCCTGCTCGGCGTTGACAACATCCATGATAACCCCGCCCTATGAAACAGTAGATGAATGTGATGACAGGCCATCGACGGACTGTAGTTATTGACCTTTAGCATTTGAGCAAGACCAGATTTAACCTATAAAAACATAAGCGATTCTTCGCGATCTCGAGTGATTATGTTCACCCCGAAAGTACCAAGGCTGTTCCCGCCCTCCCGCTGTGCGGAACGGGCGGGTGCAATAGAAGGCGTACTGGTAGCCCCAGCACCCTGAGGAACTTCTTGGATAGAAGGGGTGGCTACAGGGGTAGACATGATAAGAAAAAGATGAGAAAGGTCGGACAAGAATCTCCGAGTCAGATTATGCAAAAACGAAAAAAGGAGCGGCGTTCCGTGCCCCTAACCCTAATGTCGGTGTTGAAACAGGGTGCTTATGCTCGTCATGGTCTCAAAAGACAAGAGAAAGAGTGGTTGAGGAGGCTTCGACAGTCACAAGGGACCGCACAAAGTACAACTTTGTTGACCGTTAGCATTAAGGTTACACGAGAAACTATATTTGACGGTGTCAAACCGACCAGTTGAACGCGCCGAATTCTAGCCGAGATGGAATCTGGGAATCGGGTTTCAGAGAATTCTGAGCCATGCTTTCATGACGGTAGACTTTCCACTGTGCGAATTAGGTATGGGTAGTGCTAAGTAGACAGCTGCAGCAAATGAGAGCAAGAATATTCATCAAGAATACACGTCAAAACCCCTTCTCTTGAAGAAAGTTGACCACGTCATTCTTCCACCGGCCGCCTTTAATAATGATGTTTGAACGCTGAACCTCGACGTGGATGCGGGCTGCCTCTGGGGAGTCTTTTGGGAAAAGGTTATGCGACAGATCCGATGCGAGTGCCTGCTGGATGTCAGGGAGGGAAAAAGGTTGACGAGGAAAAAGAACAGACATCAGGTTTGCCGTCAATGTTGCGGACGAGAACTAGGTAGCGAGTACCACCATTGCGGACGTCTGTGTAGACGGGGAGGTTGCCGCGAGAGTTGCGGGCGACGAAGTAGGGGTACCTAAGGGGAAGTTGAGAGGACGGAGTGGATATGAGACGGCGGAACATGTGTGCGGACGGACGACAAGACGCGATTGATCGAAAAATAAATGTGGCGCCCTAGTGATGGTGTCCATGCGATTCCTTACGTACCCACCGTCTCACTTGCTAATATATATAGTCCCATGAACAAAATGAAATGTCCCACCTGCTATGTCGTCTGAGCCCGTCCCCATCGTCGCACCAAAGCCCCTCCCCTACCATTCCCCCACTTTCCTCCAGTTTGACCTCCCTGATCTCGACCAAGATCTCTCTCATCCCCCATATACCACCCGTCGTCCCTCTAAGCGTAAATTCCCATCTCACGACGACCTCTTTACCCAACAGCCGAAAAAGAAGAAGCGCACCCACTCCCCTACACATAGTTTTTGTTCACTCGCGTAATAATAGCACACATCATCAATACTCCTTGTCTGACGTACGTCTTCCCCCAAGTCACTCGGACGCCGAGCCCCACGATGCTAATACAGAGTATAGCGATATCAACGCCGGATACTATTCGCCTTGCATGTACGGGAACAATCACTCCACAACGTACACACCCCTATGCAGACTACCAATCACGTCACAAAAAGTACATACTCTTGCTCACAATCTCGTTGACCGGCCGGAATTCACGCTCCCAGAGTTCCAAGTTCAAGCTTTTCGAGACTTTGGAGCCGGTACTACTGGTGGATTCGTCGGCAAACCTGAGATTGGTCTCCGGGTCAAAATGAATGTCCCCACGGGAACACACCAGCTGCGCAACGCAGTCAGCCGAAGCATGGGGTATCACTATCCAGGGGGAAAACATACGTCGGCATCTACGGGTAGATCATTGTTCGTCAGTCATGATGACAGAGACGAGCGCAGGCAACCTACAATAGACAGGTGCAGGGATAGAAACGGAGCGCGTGGCTTTCGCATAGACATGACACAATGCAAACGCGAGTTGCTGGAGTCTTGCATACGACAGGCGGCAACGATCAGGAAGAGTGTCATATGGTAGCATTGGACCCACTTGTTTAGATCATTTTGGAAAATTTCATCCACAAGCACACTGTAATGGCTGGATCGTGAGGCTACATCATTCCACCGGTGGTCAGGGTCAACATTCGAAACATGATCTCAGACATAACACGTACTTCCTTTCACAGCCGCATGACTTTGAAGATAAAAATCATGTGTCATGGGATGGGAGATCCCCTCATCAGCCACAAATCCTGCACGACAATTACCGGTACGATCTCGAGTGCTGTGCAAATCAGAGTATGGAAAGATATTCAAGGTGACATTACGTGCCTATCATCTTGGGGGAAAAAGACGATATGGTGCCTGTCAAGGCGTAACCGCTCACATTACATACTTGTGGCAAGTACTGAATTGACTTACTTTTTGCCTACAATTACAAAGCTCAGCTTGGGCTTTGGTTCTTTAGCTTTTTTCTCCTTCCACACGTCATCGATAGCAGCTGCGCAAAATGAACGCATAATAGGAAAATGTTAATTCTAGGCACCAGGCCAAGTATACTCCACACCTACCCCTCATCGCGCCAAGTTCCACTTTCAAGACATGGTCGAATTCACCCTCAGAAACACCGTCCCTGAGAAACACAATCCGCTGGGGAGCGACTCCGTTTCGCCTACCGAACGAGATCACCGCTCGCTTGAACATGTCTCCAAGGCCTTCAATCGTCTCCACGCGTGGGTTTTGGAGCCCGGTAAAAGCGGCATACCGGGTGGCGGATCTGTCATAGGACCAGACAAGACTTGTAACAGACGGCTTCAGAATACCAGGCCCCGCATGACCCACATCGGCACCTAGATATTCAGGTTGAATTTAGCGTGTGTATGTACCCCGCGGAATGTGAATTACTGACCCATGATCATGGAAGGTTGCTCCATGAGTTCATCTATAACGGCCGATGCCGTCAGTGAGTTGTTTCCGCCCAGCCTCGCATTCAACCTATGTTAAACGACCATCAGCGCCTAACTCACTGCAAGGGGAAAAGAAACATGTTCACTTGAGACCGACGTTTCCCCAGTATTGATCATTCGCTCTCTTTACTTTATCTTCGCACAAACACTGAGTACGGGTGCCTGAAATACTTGTATATCAAGCCCTCTGACTGAAAAACAATAAGCTCATATGGACGAACCTGTTAGAACATCACCCCAGTGTTTCACTCGAATTCGAAGGGCAGGAGCTCGTGCGGGCAAAATAACTATTACCATCATCTTGTTTCGGTCGTATCCCTGTGTGAGAGCTTTGCTCAGTAGTCCATCAAGGGACTGCAATCATGTATGTAATAATCAGCTTGAGAATAGTGGTAAATCTAGACCCTCACTCGTTCTACAGCATTTCCAAGTCCTGGGATGATGTCAACTGGAGGTCTTATACCTGGAGCAGGTTATTTACTGGGTACATGACCGACAACGTCAGAACACGTACTCATTCCTGCGCATTAATCAGCATACCTGTAATTAACAATAAGACACCACCTACCCAAGACTCTGCAACCGTCAGCCATACTTTTCATATACTGCTCGACTTGACCTGCTTTAATCGAGGGACAAAAGTTGACCACACCCCAGTGTTCCAAGCCAGCAGGTGTCTCCAATCGTATCCCTCTCAAGTTCCATGCACCATCGCGCGGTCTCTACATCACCATTAGCATAGATAAACCTCAAAAAATAATATAGAGAACCCACCACTTTGTTCTTGCCACCATACCAAATCTCCGGTACATCGAGAATCTTGCCTGTGACAGAGATTGGCTGTGTCTCAATCACCATGCCTGCCTCCACAAGGAATTCCGAGTTTGCATATCCTTTGGCCTAGACAAGCAATGCATGCATAATCATCATCATCATCATCATCAATACTCAAGCAAAATAACGTACCGGCGACTCCACTCCCATGTCACCCGACATAATCTGGCGCAGACGGTCGACAGGCTTAACAGTTGCAAAGTCCACCATCGCCTTGGTCAAATGATCGGGAATTTTCTTCTTGTACAACTGGCCAGGTAGGACAACACACTCTTCTGCGGGCACGACAACCGGACATCCCGACTTTTTGGAGGACAGACGCACCCCAATGATGTTTGGATATTTGATTGCGATGTTGTGCGCCACCCTGAAATGCTCCTGAAATTGATCGTAGTGTAAGAAAGAGTAGCCAAAAGAGCAGAAAGGCAATATTACCTGGACACTAATTTCTCTGTCGTCCTTCGAAAAGATGTACGTCCCTGCAGCGGGGACGAGACCATATATGATTTTTACCCTTTTCTGAGTTGTTGATGTGTTTACTTGTAAATCTTTGAGGTGTTTCTCCAGTGCGCGAAATTCCGAGGATTTCTCTTCGAGGGCCAGAGCCCGTACGTTATTTTTACCGAGAAAGTCCAAACACACATCGATAAGTTTCCCACCGGCGTACCTAGAAACGCTGTGAATTTGAGATCTGTGAAGCGGAAAGAGCAGAACTTACACGGCAGCAACTGATGTATCGATATTGATGAGCATCCGTCCTATAGCAGGTCGCACGGATCTAGTGACAAGAGGAGTCCATTTCATAAAGTGAGAGAGATTTATACAATGAAGCTTACTGAAAGAAGCCACGCCACAGCTCCAGTCCTGAGCCGATGGGCTTCGAACCTTGCGGGGTGAAATAGGCTCTACCATTATTGACATATTTTCTGTCCTACAGTTAATGTACGCTTTAGCTATAACTCGAGCGGAACTCTCACTGGTTTGGCTCTTGACGTATGAGCAATTGGAGAAGATTAGTAGCAGTCAAGGTCTTAGTGTCTGACTGGCGTCCATTAATCAAACGAGTCATATCTCTGTCGTGAGGATCGATAATTGCGTTGGGTTGTAGCATGAACTAAGTAAAAAAAAGACTTACGATGTCTTAACCGTGTCTCCAATAGTCTCTGTGAGTTTGACATTGTATACTCCTCGCGTATAAGTAGTGGCCGACTTGGGCAACACAGCAGTCAAGGAAACATCAAACTAACTTGTATTTAGACGACGAACTGTCATCAGAGAAGCCAGACTCCTTACATTTCCAGTGCCTTCAGCGGGCAGCTCAAGGGGTTTCGACGCATATAGAAGAACGTTGCCGTCGTAGACTGCTCGTGGAGAGAAAATTTCTGGCGCAACCACGGTCTGTAACTTATGAATGATCTCTTGCCTCTTGCGAGGGATCTTGACTTCTGGTCTAAATACTTTTGGATGGTTGGCCACAAGAGGTTCGGATCTGAATTACATGTCCTTTGACTCACCAACTGACGAGACAGGTTACTTGAAAATATAGGCAATAGTTTAAAAGGAATAACCCACCATCGTATTGTGTATATTCTTTGGCCGGCAAACTGTGGATGTGGTCATTATAACATGACATTGTTTGTATTTTGAAAGGAGAAAGCACACCTGCTGATTTCAAAAGAGTTCGTAGTAACCGTAACAGTCTTTTGACGAGGCTGAGAGCGTTGCATCGTTTATGCTTGGATCGAAAAGGACTAGGAGTCTTTTATAAGCAGGCTGAATATGCCGCCACCCATATGTCAGACATAAGGAAGCCTCTTGTTGACTCAAGAGAGGCCGGCGTTTTCTAAGTTTAGCACACTTTGCACGACGCGCATATCAAATTGAATTATAGAAGCACAAAAGTAACTTAGGAAGAAGGCCTACACGTTGACAGAAATCAGAACTCGGAGTTTCGGGGAACCGCAAAATGATTCTCCTCACATGCAGCGATCCAATCGAAAAAGCACACGGTGATAGACGTGAGCAAACGCAAAGCAAAGCAATAGTAGAAAAATACTATATTTCACAAGACATATCCTAAAACCCTTTCCTACAGACGCCCGACCATAGAAAAGCTATAAAGAAATGAAAGAACATGAGAAAGACAGGGATGTCTACAAAAAGGAGAATGTGAATATGTGAAGACCGTCCATATAACGGGGTCGTTCCAATTTCAGTAAAGGCCGTGGGCTGAGCGGCATATTACGAGAGACCAGATGGAAGGGTCGCTGCAATAAGAGCGGGAAGCTGTTTAGCAGCACCCGTTGGACTGCTGTGACTGCACGGACTGTCCTGGAGTGACGGTAGAGGACTTGGCGGCTCCTGAAGTCGAGGTGGTCGATCCCATTCTGAACTAGAATATCAGCGGGATAAAATGACAATACAAATACAACTTGCCTATCCTTAATCTGTTTGGCCATGGTAAGGAAGGCCTGCTCAACATTGGTCGCGTTCTTCGCCGATGTTTCCAAGAAGGGAATGCTAAGTTGGTCTGCAAATTCCTATAACATATATTAGAGAGATAAAGATGGATGTAAGTAATAATACCTTGGCAACGCTATATTCCACAACTTTCTTCCCTGTCAAGTCTGACTTGTTGCCCACGAGTAACTTGTTGACACCCTCCGACGCGTATCTATCAATTTCTTGCAACCATTGCTTGACATTAGTAAACGTTTCTAAATATTTATAGAGTTCAAAATGCAGAGATGAACCGTAATTGAGACGAGTCCATACCGTTATCAGTCACGTCGTACACCACGATAATTCCATGAGCCCCACGGTAGTACGATGACGTGATCGTCCTGAAACGTTCTTGTCCTATCAAAATGTGTCAGACACGGAAGAGGCCTATTTTGTGGAGTACCGACCTGCAGTGTCCCACTAATGAGATGACAAAGCGTAAGTAAACTAGTGCATAACGATGGAAAGAAGGACGCAAGACAGAAACAATGACGGAGACAGAAAAAACTTGGCAATAGCCGCTTGCTCACTGGGGATACAAAGGAGCCTTACTCACAATCTGCAGTTTCACGGTCTTGCCCTCGAGTTCTATTGTGCGAATCTTGAAGTCGACGCCAATAGTGGAGATGTAACTCTCGGTATAGGTATCGTCAGCGAACCGCAGAAGTAAGCAGGACTAGGAATATTGAGATGAGGGGCCTGAAAGCATGCCACATGAATAGGCCACATACCTTGCCGACACCAGAATCACCGATGAGGAGGAGCTTGAAGAGATAATCGTACTCGCTAGTGTGCATTATGGCGTGCGTAGAGGACAAAGAGAAGTGCAAATGGAGAGCAGAGCAGTTCGAGAGAGAGCGTTTGGCTGCGTCAACACAAGGCAGGTGGCAACGACGGCACGCGGCCTCACCCGGACGGCGACTCCGGCCGGCCGGTGATCGCATTCCCACATGACCTTATTTATGACCCAGATATACGTTCAGAAAGATCACTCGATGCTACCCCTCGCAGCCCAGCTTATTGATTCTCCTTCTTCATGTTTTCCAATTTGCTCCATGGCATGCTATATCATGACGTGGCCTTTCCTTCTACATGTTTTTCTTCAGTCTATACTTCACCTGAGCCTTTGAATGGAATTGATCATACATTCTTCCAAGCGTTTAAGGGCTAAAGTTATTCCGAGGATCTGGTCCTGATACGTTACACTACCGTAAAATCCAGAACTCAGGGAATACCACGTATAAATGCAAAGCCTTCACAAAACTTCATCAGTTCTCCGAACGTCACGTCTAGATTCTGTACGATCGAAAGAGCTCGATCTTTACGACTTGCTCTCCTAGATTAATACTTTTTCGCAGAGCTGGGGATGACAAGGGCACTACTAGAATGACCAAGGTAATGTGTAGGGAATCTCTTTGTCTTGGCTTCGCATCGTGGCGACCGAAGCCTCACACTAGTAATTTCGACCACGAGGTTAGCTATGCATCCGGTATGTTCCAAGGTCGTGTTCAAATGGAGCAGGACGTTCCCTCTTATTTCACACTGCGCTGGACCTCGTTTCCTCGACCATGCATTTTCTGGAATCTTCGTCGAGCGCGTTTTTTAAGATCGTCTGCCATTGTTTCACCAGTAAATTTCACTTTGTGTGTTCTTGCGACACATGAGAGGATAATTGTCGCGATAACCAATATATATATATATTGACATTGACGGACGTCATCGACAAGTTAGGATGAACGATAGTTCTAGACAACGGTTCCTTCCCGGTTACATAATGTGAATAGATTACAAGTAGGATGTGCGAAACGAAGGATGAATTCGGAAGTACAGATTCTAGTGTTTCGTAGGACCTTGCTGGACATACGCAGGCGCATAGCCAGGCTGAAAATTTTGGTCATAGCCCTGTGCTGGCTGAAAACCAGAATTATCACTTGAATAATATTGTAAGTAAATCGAAACTCTCAGATCATCAAAAGGCAACAGAAGTCACACACCCGGGAGTTATGGGCAATGACCAGTGGCAGATACTACAAAGCCACATATGTTTTCTGGAAAATGGAATGAGAGGTACCCAGAAGAGCTCAAACCATGTAGTGCTCTTTGCGGCCATAACGGAAACTGCGAGCAAACCAAATTCAGTGATGTCATGTGTGGAGACTGATATCACAGAGGTCGACCATTATGGCATCGCGGACAAATACGCGCAGATTGTTGTTGACCATCGGGCTTGAGCCTTGTCTGGCATCCAACTCATAGAAGATCCGATTGGCTTTGAGGGCTAGTAGGACAAGCCGAGGTTGACTCACAAATGATTGGAACACAAACTGCAGTAAGCCGGAGTCAGTACGTTAACGCTCAAAATTAGACGACCTACAGAACATCGAGCTGAGTACGAAAAAGGGGAAGATGATGTAGAATCAGGTTGAGAGTCGGAGTCGACACTTGTTGGACCGCCCAACGCGAGGACACGAGGCAGTGCTCAGATCACCGATTTCATCTTATCTTATCTACTGTCTCATGGTTGAAACCCAAATTTGGAAATCCTTGAACGAGGGGGTGTAGAGCGCATGCGCATGACCCCTCGTCGAGAATCTCGAAACTTGCTCGCAACCGTACGCTTGAATACTTAGTCTTATAAAACCTTCTTCATAAGGCATTTGGCAGCCTGTCTGTCCCCTCCGTACCTCAATTCCCGGGCCGATGTCAGGACTGTTAACTACAAATGTGCTAGACGGTAACCCACATAATTCCCCGGTTAACTTTGTCAATGCATCGAAGAATGTTCAGCACTTTCCGTCAGAATTCTCTGGTGGGACTTATAAAACTTGACTCGATGGCATTGTGTCTCGAGAGCTCGAGATTCCTCACTTATGGGCTGTATCAAGATAATTTCAGTAATGTAGACGGCATTAGTGGTTTCTAACCTCGTTTGCAGCCACTCGAACTTATTGATCCGAGTCTGATGTCGTTCGCGACGTCAAGCCGCATTTTCATTTCACAGATGAAGCCTAATTCCTTAATTCAGACGAGGCAAGTGTATCGGCTTGGTCTACACGAATCAACTTCTGCCGGCCGAGAAACCCACTGAATTAGTATCGGCGACTCTGAGGTTCGCCGTCGACTGCGGCTTTCTACTTTATTCTGACAACGTGTAAGTTTTATGCATGTTTTGACGCTGCCAAATTCGTATATCTAGAGGCATTACCTTATGCATAGTTCCTAGGATTTATCTCCACAAGACATCCGGCCATTTCCGCTCTCCGGCCTTGTGGGCGTTCGTATCCCATGTCCAATTTGCTTATCTGATCCATTAGGCTCTCACTCCGGATGAAAGACAGGATCACTCCACTCCTTTCAATCACTAGTAGCTTACCAAGAAAAGAAAATATGCCTATTGGATCATATCATTATCGGCGCTCCTCACATCGACATCTGACATTGCTCGTGACAGAACCAACTGTCATTGGAAATCTTAACCATAAATCTCCCGATCATGACACACGTTCACTCATGTGATTTCCAAACCAGTTCTTTCGGATTGATTGGTACGCCACAGATAGGAAATTGATTTTACCGGGACTGTCTATCAAGGTAATCCCAACATTGTGGATGCAATCATTCAAATTTGGAGGCCTGCTAAAAAGGATTGGGAAAGAGATTCCCCAGTCAGATTAATATTTGTGTGAACATAATGTAGTTATTAATAATGAGATTATAAGGAGGAACGTAATTCCATGAGTAAGTATATATTGTACACATGATTGGAATCGATAACAGTATGCAGGGTGTCCGAAGCATTATCAAGAAACATATAAAAATAGAGATATGTAAAGAAAATGTAGAGAAAAAGCAGCAAAGGAGATTATAAGAACGTACAATGGTACATGCGGTCAGGGATAATAGACGCTGCAGTCATCACCAAATTGTGGACAGCCCTGCGAATCACCGGCCTGGTGTACCATAGACGAACCGGGCCCTGAGAATACAGCCGGATCGAGATACGCAGACGAAGGCGTACTATGGAGAGAATGGGCGCTCGAAGGGGGATCACGGTGATGATAATGTCCAGTTCCCAAGATCTGGCCATCGTTCATGCCGGGACCAGTAGTAGGTGCATGAAAACTGAACTGATCTATGTCTGAAGGGACATGATAAAATGGCTCATGAATATCGCCTTTAAAAGACATAGAGCCCGGCGCTAGACCATTAAAGGTCGGGGACCCTCGAGCACTATGACATACTCCAGTGCCTGCACTAGTGGCGACCGAAGTGGCGGTTCCGGGCGGAGTGTATGATGGCCAGCTACTGCCTCCTTGTCCGTTGGATGAATAGGCTGTGCTTGGCGCAGATTCCGCGCGCCGTGGGGACCGCAGAGGCGGGAGCAGCGGGCGATCATGATCATCCATAGTCGGGTATCCATGCGCAGTGTAGGGAGGCGCCTGGGAAGGCACTGGTTTTCTGAAAGTCGTGTCGGGATAGCTATTACGGCCTGGTCCATATCGGCTAGTGTTACGGCTGACTTTACGATTATCCCAAATCATTCGGATTGTCTCCGCCCGTTCCTCACTACGAGAGAGACCCCAACGCATCTCAGACAAAGCCGTTAAACAGATAGCCACAGCATCTTCGGCGAGGAAGTGACCCCGGCCTCGAACCTGTTCATCGTCATCCCAGTCGATGAACTCGCCTTCGACGCTAGCGGCCAGAAATCCAGCAAAGAAACAGCCATCTCGAATTAGACCGGCATCCCATCTGAATAGGCTGCGATCGTTTGGAGTTAGGTGGAATTTTATGATACGCAGAGCAACAGGCAGAAGGTCAAGACATTTTCGGCTGGCGATGCCATGCAGGTGATGGGGTGACAAATAGGGGGACGACGACGAGTACGACGACTGACGTCGAGGGGATCCACTTGAAAACATAGAGTCGCTCCGCTTCGTCATGCATTGTTTGAGTGACTCTCGGATAATGTTGTCTAGTCCGGGTTAAAAATTTTAATCGCAACTTGGACGACATTACAATTAAATATAGGACTCACGGCATTCAAAGATGTAGATCTGACGGTCGAAACGGAAGGTATTGAACTATTGTTATCAGAGAGATCGAGGTAATCTTACTCACCTGCCAAGCACTCACAAACTGTTCGAGACTAGTGGACTCCTGATCAGTCGGGCCGTTTCGTCGCATGGAATCGAATTGCTTCCAGCAGAGATCGAGGTCATCCCAGATCTCACGCATCCCATCTGCGTCAATGAGACCATGTTCTTCTGCCCTACGGATAGCTTTTGGGCCAGTAAGAACGGAATGCACTCTCCTGCATATCGTACTGAGCTGGAGAGGCAGAGAAAAGAGCTGTGAAGTTCTCAAAAAGATTTGAGCAGCGGCAGAAGATTGATGATCCTGAGGGAGGAGACCGTGGCTCGACAGCGGCCGAACGGATTCTGGTGGTGAAGGAGGCATACTCATAGCAGGATTGTCAGAAGTGAAAGCGTACGCCGGAAGGGTATTCTGGAAAGCTTCATAGTCATCATTATCGCTACGCTCCTATTGAGACTCGGATTTAACTATGATGAGAATAAAAAGGCTTACAGGACCAGACGACCTCCACGCATACCCGTGGAAAAGGCTTCTTGCATGTGAGCATACCAAAAGATTCGAGCACGGAGAACAGAGTCGTCTGCTGTATCAGGAAAGGGGGCGATTGGGGCAGCAGAACCACTCGACGAACCCGAGAGGTTGCAGAGGGCTTGAGCCTGCGATAGAGTAGCTTCATACATAGCAAGTCTCTCAAGAGGATGGGAGTCTGATTGGAAGGCATCATTAGCGGATGGCGATGCAAGATGAAATGTTGTACCTTCGAGGAGAGGAATTATTAGCAGTAAAACACGAACGCCATCCCAAGAAGGTCGTCTCAGGACTCCATGAAAGTCGATGAGTTCAAGTACCTCCCTAAGCATGGCATCGGTGGTGTCTTTCCTATCTTTCCTCGCTCTTTCAGAGGATGCCTCCTTGCCTTTGAAGTCATGTTGAGAATTAGTCCTTTTGGAACCCATGGCATGAGTTGTAGCAGTGGGGGTGTCGAGGTCAGAGCTGTCACGAGCATCGTCACTATCAGGGACACCTCGTTCATCAAGGCCGAAAGAAGCGGCCCAGACAACTAGGATCATAGCAAGGAGACCACCTTCATGACCGAGGGGCTGGACCCCCTTGGTGTGGGCGATATAACGGGAAGAAAATTCAGCAGGATCGAGTACAGGGCCTATCGGGGGAAGAAAGTCAACAATTATGGATGATAGAAAAAACAAACGACAAGACGGACGCTGAACGGAAAACCAGTTCCAGAACGGACTGACAAAGAATTCTGGGGATAGCTGGGGAATGATACTGGGGAGTCGGGTGGAAGGGGGAGTTGCATTGACAGTACCGTCAGGTCCCACAACTTTGCCGTATATTGCTCTATGGGACGGTAAAATCAAATGGTGACTAATGGCTGGTTGGTTGGTTGGACCCACTCGACCTGTTGGAGACGACGACCACGTCGTAGAAGTTTAACAGCTTTGACATCGGCAAATTCGTCTCTAAAGGGGATTTGGTACAAACATGGATGAGGAGAGAGTACAAGAACTAACACGCATTTCAGACCGCGTTCTTTACAGTTTGAACAAGATGGATGTGGGCCGACTGTTGTGAATGGAAGATCCTTGAGATCACAACGAACTCTGAGAGTTATTATAAGAGAGGAAAAAAAGACTCGGAAGAGAATAAGGAAGCGAACCTTCGCATACGACAAGCGCCGCATGCAGAAAACTGTTGGCGAGAAGACTTTGGCTGGCCGGTTGGACGACGAGAATAGGGAGTAGGGGCTTTGGAGGAGGACGAGGAAGAATTTGAGGAGGCACCTCTCGGAGACATGGGGACGAGGAAAAAAGAGAGGAGGAATGAGAGTTGATTTAAGAAGTAAGTATAAATCGAAGGGGACTTGGCGAGAAAGCACGACTAGAGCGGATCTGGAAAGTGAAAGGGAGATCTGAACATTTTGACGTGCAATCGACGCTAGGATTATAGTGTGGAAAACGCAATTAATCTGGTGTTTGGCTGGCTTTTTGTCGAGGGATCCTGAAAGCAATCTCAGGCCGGAGGATTGTGCCGGACGCGCCAATATGACCGGATTAGGCAATCGCAGACCCGGCGAGTTAAGCCGATAGGCAGTCACAATGCGGCATCCAGTCACAAGCGCCGGCGCCTTAGGCAGTCACAATGCGGCATCCGGGTTGTCACAATGTGGCATCCAGTCACAAGCGCCGGCGCCCCTAGTGTTGTCACAGCTAATGTCACCAATCGGCCTGCTCGCCGGATCTCGAACCTTATCGGCCCTGGCTCTGAACTAATTACGACAGGGTTGCACAAAAATCTTCCCATCACCCGTACGCCACACCGATCACGATCGTCCAATTAGCCCTGCCTTTCTCAGTGCCCGCCCCAGCGCCCCCGCCGTCCGCTGCTCCTCATTCAGCTTACGGTCCCGTGCCATCCTCTCGACGTCCTCCCCGTACTTCTCCACAAGCCTCGCCAAGTATACCATCTCTCCAGCAGACGTATGTCGCGGTTCACTCCCTGACAGCGGTACTTGCAACGTCGTTCCATTTTGCTGCACCACCTTTGATATCCGTTCCAACGCTAGAGAACGTGTCGTAAGTCTATCATCAATTTTGATACATCGAAGCATGATTGAGATGTTCAAGAAGCACAGGAAGTATCTCTCCTTCCGCACAAACCGTGCGAATCCGATCCAACACCCAAGTCTGGAATGATGGTTGTACATGCCAGGGTCAATTCACGTCGTCCACCAAAATCGTTGTCATTGTGAACCATATGGCATGCACATTTATCGTTCCACTCCCTACTCGGCCTTCAAGGTGGAGATCCTGGGAGTTGGCGTATATCCCCAGCCCCATTAAGCCAAAAACGAGAAAAAATCACATCACAGTCCTTGCACTCACCTTCTACTACGTTAGCGTCTCCACTCGACATCTTGATCTTTTCACCACCGCCCAAATTAGTCACCCAAGGTCCCAATACAGCATCATCGACCTCAGCTTCGTCTAGACTCTCATCTTGCGGTTTCTCAGTCCGACTCTCGCTGTCATCTTGAGCAAGCTCAACTCGCAGAACATTCCCTGCGTCATCGCGTATGATTCTGCCAAAGCCTTTTGGAATTGAAGGTGCCCCTTCCAACTTTGAAGTCGATGCGATCTGGCTCTCCTCAATCTGCGATCGCACTTCTATGGGTTCCGAGCCACCGGGAGCAGTTGGGTTCAGGTCGTGGATCAGCCCAAGGGCAACGTAACTAGTCGAAAAAAAAAAATTCAAAGTTTCAGAGAGAAGATGGCGTTATCACCAGTGGTAACGCACTTTTGTCGGACAGTTTTCGTCTTGTCCCATGCATCTCGAAGAATTTTAGGACCACGAATAGCTATACATTGCCAAGGTTAGACATTACAAAATTTACGTTAGCAACGTACGGGGCATCTTTTTCAAGTTGCGTTTGGCATGCCGAGAGTGTGAGACTGTTTGATGAGAGGAAGAACGGGCCTTTCGCCGTTGACGAGGATTTGCCATTGTACCTTGTCAGAGGCTATCTATAGCGTAGAAATTATTTGATGGATGTGAATAGCAAGCCCGAGTCGAGTACAGCTCAACCCCGTACTTGTAAATTGCCCCAAGGAGGCAAGTGTGTTCGGATGAGAAAATTCCGCGGCGTTCTCCGGTACATACAGCTCTTCCGCTGTTTTCCGTCTACAATCAAGCTCCCTACAATCCGCCCTCTATTGTCTCATGGCCCGCCTAGCTTTTCAAGCACGATCCCCAATTAATGTCGGTCTATCTGTGCGTGTGATTCGAGTCACTCTCGTGACACCATTTCACCTTCTTTTCAGGTGACTAGGCAATGGTTCACCTCACTAGGGATTTGGGGCGTCGGAGCAGGGACAGCTGCACTTTTTGTACGTTATAACATATTTTCGGCCTTTTCGCAGTTTGACTTGGATTTGTACATATATAGGTGCTGTCAGTGACGCCACTTGTAAAGAGGGAATTCCTGGTGAAACTCCCTGTGGTAGGAACCGTGCTACTTTCCCCATAAACAACTGATGTATTTCCTTGATAGTTGGGCAGCTACTATGAGGACAAAACGCCGGCGTGTGATAAACCTTTCTAAATCCACATGTATTCCCATAGATGCCACAAATCTTATCTTAGAAACACCGACATCTCTATGTTCATCATGTGCATAGGATAGGCCCTTCTGGTTCCCCAAATTGCCCTTATGTTTATCCTATAATTTGCTGGTCGCTGGTGGCTCCGTGCTTGTCAGGTCTATTCCGAGTTTGGACTCTAAAATCTGTACCGCAGCCAGAGTCTGTCCAATTGCAACATCTATCAAATGTTGATAAGCCATGGGGATCACCGAGCCTGTGGAGTGAAAACGTACGGATGGTGTCCATTCCGAGTGCTTTGGCAGCCTTCAAGTTCCTGTCAATGAGACCATGTTAGCCGCGGATCCACAGCCGCACAGTGAAAACAATTTCCCACATTCCAATGTCATCGAGAAACACCGCTTGTCTTGGTTGAATCCCATTCCGTTCACATGCCAGTAAGTAAAACCCGGGTTCTGGTTTCCTTGTAGCGAACGAAAACATTGAGTTTACCAAAGGCACTGAGGAACCGTGTCATTTACCGCATTTTCAAGGTACTACTGTCGCAAAAATCGTCAAATAAAGTTCGAAGATGATTGGGAGTGGCGCCGTCGATCCAGCCCAGGAATTTTGCCTCTTCGGGAGGAACGTCTGCTTTTGCAAAATTGTTGGTCAACGCTATGACCTTGTATCTCCCGGTTGCTGTCCAATGCTTCAGTGCGTGGAATGCACACGCATTCAATACCTAGATCTACCTCGAATACGATGAATAGCTTGTAGGATATGCGGGTCGTATGTACTGGAGTCACGCATCATCATCCCAAATAGCTGCCATAGTTGAAAAAAAAAAAATCAGTGGTCTACGGATAATGGGGGACCTTACTTCTCTTCCATTGACGTTGAGGGTTTTCGGAAGAGGGGGAACCCCTGATAGCGGTCCAATATGAGTTAAACGCGAGGACTCTGACAGTGCCACCTACCGAGTCCCTTACGCTTACAATATTTGGAATACCTGTCCAAAAGATCAGCTGAGAATCTTGCCAAGATTTCTTCGACATGCCATAAATTCCCATTTGTTGTATCAGAAAGTTCACGGCTGAATGATTCATAAAATTCGAACACTGGGATTTCGCCACGCTCGAATTTTTGCCATGCTCCCTGGGAGCCACGCTCTACACTAGTGCCAATATATCATCATAATGACACCCGAGAATCTAGCAGAGTGATAGCATACATAGAACAGTTCAGATAGTTTTCGGGAAGTCCCAATTTACGTTCATACGTGGCTATAGCTATGAATGGACTTCGTAAGACTACTCCACCAATCTAAAGAATGGAAGAGCTATCGTCAAAATTGAAGGTGATATGATGAAGTACATACGTCGAAGATAATGGCTTTGATCTGGCCCGAAGGCATGGTACAAGACAAATCTTGCAGGGGTATTTGAATATAACCTAAACTGTGCACTGGTTCATGTGGTTATCGTTACCGAGAATGCTAGGACATTCATTCAGCCATAGTTACCTTGTCTTTTAAAGCTAGACGCTGTGTCTTGTGTCAGCCAGCAACACGCTGAGAATCGGGATCGGGCCCGGGAAGTCTGATCACGTTCTGCTCTCTGATATTTAAGTTACTGAATGGGATCACTACGCCCACTGAATGGATCCCAGGATTTTCTCATGCATGTCTCGTCTGATCTTCTGTATTGACTGATTAACTCTGAAGGGATGCTTGCTCTATGGATTGATTTAGCTTTGCTGCGACAGCACAGAGAACCCTGACCACAATCAGACCGTACTTCCGGACAAAAATCAGAAGACTTACCCCAGAAATTGAGCTATCAGTAGCTTGCTTCGCTCCTTGGCCGCTCATGGGTTACTACGTATTTTTGAAACGGTTCTTGCTGCGAATGGATACCTCTCGAGTTTGTTATGATCAGACACTTCCTGCTTGATGGCTATGAGTACAATTGCCAACATAAGTGATGCAAATTTCAATGCTGTCAGATGTTACTCTTGCGACTCCCAACTTGAGGATTACAGTCTCGTAGCATTCTTTCGTGTCTCAATATCGGAGGAAATAATAGCCCCGATGTCAGTCTCAATTTGGAACATCAAAGCGTAGTCAGCGTAGAATTGTGAGTTTTAAGTGACTCGTGTTCTTTATGCTCCATGCAAATATGCTCTGTTTCATATCTCTTTTGAAGTGCTGAGCAAAGGGCCGACCAACCCGGCCCTTGGTGAGTTCTTCACTGCCAGTTCATATCGATTGCCCGCCTCTCCCTCCCATGGTACCGGCCGACTCGATGAAGACGTTCGACGCTGCTAGGGTACCTTCTAGGATATTGGCCGGATGCTCGCACTCATCGCTTCTTTTATCTCTTTTATAACAACGTCTGACGTTGGATGGTTTTTTTTCTGTCTTGTCTAATTTCCAAGGTCCATCAAGCTCCAGTGATACTTGGAGTAGAAACTATCGAACGCCCGAGTGGTCTGCAACTCAGCACTCGTAGACTAAATGTTAATCATGAATTGTTATACTGGTGCAATCTTCAAAGAGCTGTTAATTTCAACTGATCTTAATTCAAATTCTTATAGGGCTTAATAAGGTGACCTCTGATACAGAGAAAGGAGACAAGTAATCCCCGAACATGAACATGGCAGTTAGTTGAACTCGAAGCCTACTGAGAAATCTGTTCCGGGAGGTACCAAGACCCCGCGCTGCTTATCTGAGCCTGTGTAGTTCCGGGTGATCAATCCAAGGCTGTTCTCGTCAGAGATTGGAGGATAAGGAGATATTCCACCGGGTAACTAATGAAATTCTAGTAACAATCATCTGATTTTCACCTACCATTGCTGTCCATGCGGATTGAACCCAATTGTGGTGGATACTACTAAAGTACTTACATTTTGTACAACGGACCTTTTCAATGTGAACTGCAGCTGACTTTTGTTTACTATCATAACCATGAAACTCCGGACATTTGACAGCTGCACAGCCACATGGCGCCGCTTTAGGCTCGCACTCCATCCAAACCCGCCCGTTATAGGGTGTTGCCTTTTCTCATCATCTTATACCTGCCCATTACCACCATGTACGGAACTCAGGGATATCGACACGCTCCTCACAGCTATGGACGTCAAAGACCACAGACAGATACAGGCTATTCAGGCGGTTACAACAATCATTACCCGCACCAGCACCAGCACCAGCACCAGTCTCACCATGGACCACCCGGCGCAGATCCTCAACTTTGGCAGTGGTTCTCTGCTGTGGATAAAGACAGATCCGGGTCTATCAGCGTAACCGAACTCCAAAGCGCCCTCGTCAATGGCAAGTCTGCGTTCATCATCGCATAGTACCGACTAATGAATGGAATATAGGAAATTGGACAAGTAAGCATGTCCATCTGCTGATTCAACAGCATTGGTCTGATAGGATGGCAGACTTCGACCTCGACACTGTAAAGATGCTCATGGGTATCTTTGTAAGTGTTATCTTTTATCTGATTATCCTTCTTTTTGAGGCTGATAATGAAACCTCGAGGACACTGACAGGAGTGGTACTATTAACTTTGCAGGCATGCTTTATTCTAGTCATCACCACGAGATGCAAATACTCATCGACTAACAACAGAGTTTGCTGGCCTCTGGAAATACATTTCTGATTGGCAGAATGTCTTCCGGCACTTTGACCGAGATCGTTCAGGATCCATTGAAGGTCGAGAACTAGCAGAAGCTCTTCAAAGTTTTGGATATAATCTATCGCCCCCCTTGATGACTTTAGTGGAACGCAAGTATGGTACGTTCCGACCGTTGTACCACGCGCAGCCACTGCCAGATTAATAATATGGATCTGTAACAGCATCGGGACCCTCAGCAGGGTATGGGCCACCCCCCGGTATTACATTTGATCGGTTTGTTAGAGCGTGTGTTGTTGTTAAAACGTTAACGGAGGCCTTCCAACGGTGCGTTTATATCATTCTCAGGATGTTTTCCCGATGCTCAATCACGCACAGGGTTGACACCGATAGGGATGGATGGGTACAGTTGAATTATGAACAATTCATGAGTGTACGTCATACCGACCATGGGTCTTGGTTTGCTGACTGACTCTCGGTACGATGCAGATGGTGCTGAGTGTCCCGTGACTATGACGGTATCTCATTTCCTGGTTATATTCTGGTCATATTATATATGCATGTGTACGATAATTACCATGTCAATTTACCTTAAACCTACAAAGGCCCGCACAACTTTAGTACGTTGAATGTTAGAACCCTTGAGCGAAGCCAAATAGATAATCTTGTTCCTCATTGAATAGTCAACAAAACGAACTTGCACTGTGTATTGTCTTGTGGACGGTTACGTGCTTCTACGACTCCTCCGAGTACGATCTAGGTTCTTTTCCTAAGCTGCCCAACACTTGTACCAAGATTCAAGTGTCCGCAGAGGGAAGATCAAATAAGTTACTTATAAAGTTGACAGTAGTTTTCCTGGTGAAAGAGAAGAAGTCGAAACTTGCTCATATGATGAGGTAAGGATATAGGTCGCGTACGCCGTCTAGTCAAAGACACGCGGGGTTCTCATGAAAGAAAGTAGGATAGAGGCAGGTGAGGCCAAGTGTCTCGCAAAGAGAGTAACCGGGGTGTAAGGGCGCGTGACCGAACAGAATCTGAAGCCGCTTCAGACTTTAGATAATGATATTTTGCCGTGATGCCCATGTTTCAAGTGAAATCAAGCCAGCAGGTCTGCTGGACTTGTATCTAAGTTTAGCTTAAATTGCAAGGTGAAGCTCCGCCAGTCTCAAAGTCGGCCCAGACCTCTTCCAAACGCTTGTTATCTCCGATCTCGCCAAGAATCTTATGCCTTGTGTTTCTTCGCATAGCAAAGGAGCAATGGAAGACCAACTTTTGATGCGGCCAGGAGATTGTGTGACTTTTTGAGAAATCTGGAGTCTGAAGTCGCAAATTGGCTTCAGATCCAGGCATCGACTGAACGGGGCCATGCATCATGAACACAAAACCTAGCCCATGGAGCAACTTTTCAAGGGAAAATCGATATTAAAGTACAGTCAAACCTCTTATAACCAACCCATTGCCCCTCTGGGAAGAGCAAAAAGTATGGTTGATCAAAGGGCATAGGTTATAGGAGGGTTGTTATAGGTATTTCTGTGTTCCATGACTGTACAATTAGCTAACGGATTTTACGGTCCGTATATACACAAATTGTACGGGCCGTCAAATTCACGTGCGTCAAAGATTGACGGTGTAACTAATAGTTACCCCAGTTCAACGTAGTTCGAGTTCTAGTTCCCCTACCAACTACACTTCAACCCTTTTATTCTCAATGCCTCTTGCAACTTCCAGAGCTGTACCATGGCCTGAAAAGCTGCCCTACGATAAACAGTCCGTGTCCGTTCCTGGAACGAAGCGCCCTGGCCAGACAGGTGGGTCAGTGTCTTGACTTTACTACTCAATTGCTCAGGGTGTTGGACAGCCCATTATCGGAATGGTGAAGACCATATTCATTAGATTGATCATGTCAGCTGAACGTTAAATAAGGCATATGGGGTCTTACGGACATCAACACGCCCAATATTATCAGAACACTGGACGAAGTATTCGACAGCGGTTTATCTGTAGCAAAGGACCAACCGTTTCTGGGGCACCGCCCAGTCATATCTACTAATCCTCCTAGATTTGCTTCTCAATATGTATGGGAAACGTATAGTGATGTTGACCTCCGCAGACGTAACGTCGGGAGTGCGCTTGCTTCTTTGTTTGCCAAGGGTGAACTAGGAGGCGGAGAGCTGAACACCGTTGGCATTTGGTCCGCTAATCGACCAGGTATCGTACATTCGGATGCACTCTACATGCATTGTTCTGAGTATAGTTCTCTCAGAATGGCAAATCATCGATATCGCCCTTCAGAGTTATAATATGGTTTCTGTTAGTCTTTACGATACCCTTGGCAAAGACTCCGTGGGTAGGTAGGATCACTCAGGCTAATTGTGCCGTACTAATCCTTCATTTAGAATACATGTATCCGATTCCTCGTCTCTGCTCTCTTGTATTGCTGACCTCTTCGTCATTAGAATTGACCATGCTCGTCTTACTGTCATATTTTCCACTTCTGATCACATTCCTACACTTCTTAAACTTGCACCCAAAGTTCCCTTTCTGAAGCTCATTGTCTGCATTGATGACTTAACGCCTGAAGCCAAACAAATATTGACGGAATGGGCTGTTTCTCAGAATGTGCAATTAAAGCAACTACGAGAAGGCGATTACACCTTTCTCAGCGCCTCTGACCTCATATTGACTTTTTAATAGTCGAGATCGATGGCAAAGCGAACCCATCTGAGCCTATACGAGCAACACCCGACACCATAGCATCGATCTGTTACACCTCTGTACGTGATGTTACTCTGATCGTTGGTTATAATGTTTATATAAGCCTTCTAGGGAACGACGAGTAATCCCAAAGGTTGATCATCTTTTCTTGCGTCTTTTGAATAATGTCCGACGACCCTAGGTGCTGTCCTAACGCATGGTAATCTTGCGTCTGCAACGCAAAGCAACCTTTACGGACTTACTCTTCCGGATTCCGCTTGTCTTATCTCCTACCTACCTCTGGCGCACATCTACGAGGTCGGTCGCACCGTATCCCACTTGCTGAGCTTGAATAATTCCTTTCTTAGCGTGTATGCGAACTGTGTACAATCGCTATTGGTGGTAAGATCGGTTACTTCACAGGCGATCCCTTGCGTCTACTCGAAGACGTTCAGCTTTTGAAGCCTGATTTTTTCCCATCGGTCCCACGTGTCTTAAACAGAGTCTACCAAGCTGCGATGGCCGGAGGAAACGTGCCCGGCTTGAAAGGCAATATTTTTCGCAAGGCAGTCCAAGTGAAGCTCGACAAGCTTCACGTCACTGGAGATGCAACTCACTTGTTCTGGGACAGACTCGTATTTCGAAAGGCAAGATGCGTTCAACTGCAAGAGAGTAAAGTAGCCTTTATCAACGTTCCTTCGCATTCTGTATAGATTCAGGCCGTTCTCGGGGGTCAACTTAAACTGGTGACTAGTGGATCTGCTCCCATTAGTTCTGATGTCATGGACTTCCTCAAGATTGCTTTTGCCTGCGAAGTTTATGAAGGTGAGATCCTCGCTTTAATCAAGATATCTATATTCACACTATTTCAGGGTAAGTCATAATCATCGTCAGTTTAATTGTCAAAAAGCGTATGGTTCCAGGTATGGTATGACCGAGAATTGCGCAACATGTGCAAAAGGGTTGCCAAATGACCCGACATCCAGCGGAACAGTGGGTCCTCCACAGCCCGTGAACGAAATCAAGCTTGTCGACGTTCCTTCTATGGGCTACACGTCAGAAGACAAGCCAAATCCCCGCGGGGAGCTTTGTGTGCGGGGTGCCAACTGTTTCCAGATTTATTATAAAGGTGCTGTTGTACGACTCCCAAGTCCTCACCCTTTATGAACAACCGTATGCCAGACGAGAAAAACACTAAAGCAACTGTTGACGAAGAAGGCTGGCTCCACACCGGAGACGTAGGAGAAATTGATCAGGTTGGCCGAGTCAAGATTATCGATCGAGTCAAGGTATATCCTTGATTAAGACCTGAGGAGCTGCCTACTTATTCCTTTTTAGAACATTATGAAACTTGCTCAAGGAGAATATGTAGCGCTTGAGAAGATTGAAAACTTATACAGCTCTTCATCTGTGATTGCACAAATATATGTCCACGGCGACTCCTTGCAGTCTTATCTCCTCGCCGTCATCATCCCCGATCCTGTTCAACTGGCAGCCTTAGCATCGAAAACTTATGGCAAGAAGATCATGCCGGAGGATCTTCAAGAATTGAATCGTGCTTGTCAAGACGAGCGCATCAACGAGGAGATTCTTGCCATTATCACAAAGGAGGCCAAGCGGAATGACCTGAAGGGGTACAATCGTTTTATATCTGAGTCTTAATTCGACACTGATCACGAGATCCTAGCTTCGAGATGATCAAGAGGATTCATCTCAGTCTCAATGCCTTCAGCGTTGAAGATGGAACGTTGACACCGACGATGAAGATCCGAAGGAAGGATGCGTACAACAAGTTCAAGGCAGAACTCGATGGACTTTATACCCTTGGAGAGCCGTCAGCGTCGAAATTGTAATACTTAGATTCAGATATTGCGATGTTTCGTTTGTTACCGACTTCACCACTAGATTTAGATACGCAATGTTCCGTTTGCTATCTACTATCCACGTACACATTCCGCATATATAAGAGATCATCGTGCTATACACCCTTGTCGACCGAGCATAACAGTCGCGTAACGGCCAACATTCTTGGCCTCATGCAAGGCCTAGAAGGATGAGATCGCCTTTACGAAAACCTTGTCGACAGAATACGCAAGTACGCACCTAATAGTCAAGTATTTCAACAGACTCGGACACAGCACTAAGCCATTCGCAGAACCGAGAGACGAAGGACCAGGTGCGTATTCTTTGACCAGGAACATATTGATCCTGCATCAACTTCCATTTAGTTATCCAAAAAGCTTTCGAATACAAGATCATATCTTACGAGTAAGCGAGGCAAGCGACCCGAGATAAGCCAAGTACGAAAGCGATTCCAATCCAGATCTGCAAGAACCAAATCCGTACCTACGTCAGATTTGTAGCGTACCAGTAGATTGAGGAACGGAAGGACGGCGAAAGCCAGCGGCCACACGCCCATACAAAAAGAATAGAATTGGTTGTTCTCAAAAGTGCGCAAGAGGATGGGCAAGAAGAGCAGTTGGATACCAGCAGAGATTGCACCCGCAGTAGCCAGTGAGTATCCAATTTGTGATGCCTGATGATGAGTAGTAGGGCCATGATCAATGACATCGAAAGAGGTCATGAAAATGATGTAAAGGGCGTTCAGAGAAAGCCAGACCTCGATAGGAGAATAGCAGAAAAGGACAAAGACAACGTCAAACGTTATCGCGATGAAGCACAAGGCAAGCCCAAAAGTACTTAGAGCTTGTATGACGGGCTTTAACAGAAGACTTGTTACACTGCTCGAAGGTGGTACAGAATACGCGGCATCCTGAGTATCAGTGGCACCATAGGAATTGGGTACGTGTGCACCTTTTGTGATTCTATCTTGACATTTGCGCGGAGAAGTCTGTGAACATGAAAACATAATTTGAGAAACAAAAAAGTAGTGGAGATTGACCTCGTCTACATAAAAATATGCTAGTATGACCCCAGCAAGTCCAAGCAGAGCAGAAACGAACAAGGAAGGAGGTAAGGGGAGGTCTTCAACAATGTTGCTGGATTGGGAAAACTGCCTCCGATCAAGGGTGAAAGTGGAGGTTCACTTACCCAATAATGGCACCAAGGGGCCAGAATATGGCGTAGACGGGAAAGGCGAAGGCTTGATTGGAGGAGTCTGTGGACAGAGTGAAATGGGGTTGTAGATGAAGCAAGGGTGTGGCGTCGTCTGAGGGTGTTGTCAGCCGATGATCGGGCCGGTTTGTTGGTTTGTTGTTGTTGGTGCTACAAACTTGGACCATCGCCACGATGAGCTTCACGTCGGAGCATCCTCTTCTCGTCGCCCCGCGCCCTGTCCGCCTCAGTGCAGCATCTCACGCAGTATTTAGCAGATCCCATCCCCACGCCGCCCACGACCGCCTCAGGATCACAGACTCCGCCCCCCTCGACGACTTCAAACTCACCCTTTTTACCGACTCGTCCTCTGATAAAGACTCTGTGTCCCCGCGATCTTCTCCTCGGTCTGCAGTCTCTCTTTTTTTAGCTATGAGCTCTTCTTCTCATCCTCTTTCTGCAGTTCTGGTCTACCCTCGGAGGCACTCGAGGAGTTTCTGTCCATCTTACGTCCCTCATTCTTTCCCCCGACGTCCCCAGTGCTCAGGTCACGACGCCAAGCTGCATCTCTTCCAGCATATCCTCAGGATTGTTCTCTCACGTTCCCGACCAGAAATAGATTGGAACTGTTGTCCGAAACCGCTGAAATCCCAGACAATATGGATATCCCTCGTTCTCAGCAGCCGAGCCGGAACAGCATTTGCCACACCCCTGACTCTATGAACGAGGACGAAGCTCCCTTGGACATCGATAGTGATAATTTTCTTTTCCGTTGGTACAAATCCAACCCTCTTTGTAAGCTGCCCCTGTATCTATCATCTACCGATTTACAATGATCGCAGCTTCTCCCATCTCACGAACTCATACTCGTAATCCTTTCCTACGTCATGCTTCTAATCGATCCCCACCGACGATGTCGCCGGCAGCGATTCCCCTCCCACAACCAACACCTGACGAGATGGTCGACATGTCATAAACGATGCATGGCCAAGAGTTGCTCCTGATGATCATACCAATTGTCTCTCACTGTTTGCACACTCGTTTTCCTCAGTTGGACCATTTATCTTTCTTTAATATATCGTCGTCATGGAATCCCATATCCTTTATCTACTCTACAGTACCTACCCTCTTCATAGTTTTTAGTCGGTAAACTACTCCATTTAACTCCACAATGACATCACAGTGCCATTTCTTACCTATTCCCTACTTGTACTCTGTATTCCCTGTTAAATCTAACTTGATGATATGTTGTTTTGTCATTCTGGTTGGACGAGAACTCTCTCTTGAAAAGAGTTAGGGAGCCCATGGGGACTGACTTTGCCCACCGACACCTTCTGTTAACAGGAGGGCAGTACCGTCTTCTTCTATCACAAAGCAATCCTCTAGCCTGACACCCACCTGAAAAACCGAACACTGTTATCCACACTAGAGAAAGGAAAGGTTCCCAACTTACTTGGCCTTCGATGTATATTCCGGGCTCGTTGGAGAAGGTGTGACCACTTCTGATAACCACGTCACTACCCCCACGCAAATAGGGATCTTCGTGTACTTCGAGTCCGATACCTACGCTTTGAGGTCAAATACACTTCGAGACCTTCTTTGAAAAAGGCCCAGACCGTGTCCAAGTCTGTGGGTAAAGTATGCTGCATAACCTTCGCTTGCCAGTAGTTGTCTTGCAGCTTCATCGACACTTCTGGTCAGGACTTCTGCACGAGCTGCACGCAAGGCTGTAGTTTGCGCTGCGTGAACGCGCTTCCAGATATCGTGATGTTCGAGTGAAATAGTAGAACCAGGCAAAGCCACAGTCTTGTCACGCACATATATCAGAACAGAAAAGGGGCCGAGGAATGATGATGGTGAGAACACTCACTCTAGTAACATCACTATAATATCCGTGAAGAGATCCCGTACAATCAAAAAGAGCAAAGTCTGAGTTATTCAGTGCGCGATCTGTCCCGCTTCCATGAGGGAGAGCAGCGTTTTCTGCATATGGTCAGATCAGCTGGGTTTGCTTCCTGTCCCACAGCACAAACCTCCGAATAACGTCAGGCATCCACCGTTCTGGAGACCCAAAGATGCTAGGGCGGAAGCTGCCCAAGCCCGGGCCTTGGACTCACGGATACCAATGTATAATTGTTGGTGTACTGCGCGGATCGCCAGGACAGTAGCCTATATAGATAACAAGATCGAAGTTTTGCTGTTGGTGTAACCGTAGCGGACAGATCTACATACCTCATTTGCACATTTTAAAATATTGATCTCAGCCCTGGACTTACGCTCTCGCAATTCCCTGATCGTTTTTGGTGCTGAAAGAATAGTAACATTGGGAAGTGCCAATTCGAACCCATCTGTGATGAACTTTCGGATACTGCTGTCTACATAGATAGTTCCGGTCACCGAGCGAGGGAACGCTGATAACGCCAGCTCATAGGGATTGGCATCCTCAGGCCATTCTATATACTGGACTGGGGACTCGGAAGGTACGAGAAGTGATTGAGCCCGAGTGGCTTCAAACTGTTCAAGAAATTAACAATGGAGAAAACAACTGATTGCAGCCATCACCTTGGGGGTCACGACAGAGATCTTGGCAGGAGGGCCCTCTACAGCCCCGGATGGAGTAATTATTAGAAGCAAAGGTCGCTCGGACAGTTTCCAATTCGTCTGAGATATATTTCCAAAGAAAGTCGCACTTGCCCCAGGCTCGGCTATGTAAGCGGACGCGTTGAGTGCCAACAGCTTTTCAACCAAAGCATTTTGTCGGTGGTAGTACTCAGATTTATTGATTGGGGAAATGTGAGCGCAGTGATTATTCCATGGGACGACACCCGGCCTCTGCGTTCGACCTTTGGAAGGTCGTTCGAAGGACCACGAGACAAAGTTGATCAAGGCAAGGAAGGAAATCAGAACCACCAATCTTATTACCTGGAAGATGTTCAGATAGTGGTGTTCAGATAGCTTTCAAATTCAGCGGGGAAACTTTGCCAACGTTTATCATGGTTAAGCCAGACTTCCGGCTACGTTCCCGTTCTTCGTCCACTTTTTCGTTAAATCGTTGAATTGGTGTAACCGTATCCAGAGAAAGGGCCATGGGGAGGGGATATCAATGCTGCCCTGAACGAGCCTGCTCTGGGAACGCGTCGGTTTGTCATGGCTCATTGACACATAAATTGTCATCTGATTTATATCATCAAGGTCTGATTTAGGAGCCTACCTAACAGACACGCACAAAAGATCCACTAATTAGGGTCGATGGATTCCAACGACACCGATACTCTTCTTGCTCTTGTCGCCAGTTTATTGACGGAGAAACGACTTGACTCTAATACCATACTGGAAGCTCTCGTCGAATGCAACGGTGATGTTGAAGCCGCAGCCAATCTTCTCAATGGAAAAAGCATGAAGGCCAGGAAGAGGAAACGGGTAGGTCTCGAGGCTTGGTTAGAAAAATCATCAAAAAGTCCTAGAATTCCGAGTGACAGCCCCTCTATTCAAGAAGACTTAAGAATCCAATCGTCAAGCTCCTCGAATACCCGTTTACTACCCGTTACAGACCTAATGTCAGTTCTCAAGCCTCCCCCCTCACCCACAAAGAAAAAGTTGGTCCAGCTTCCACCTCTATTACTCACCAATCCTAAGATGGTGGCTGAGAATACTCCCTGTACGCTACATCTTTCGGTTCTACCCCCAGAGCTTGCTTGCAGGCTGTTTTATACAATGATTGCCGCGTCTCGTCGCTGGAATCGGAATAAATGGTGGTTGTTTGATAGGGTGGTTGAGAGCCCTCATCGCACTTCTTTCTTTGCGCGGGAGGGCAGCGGTCCAATGCAGGAAGCAGCTCAGCACTGGTATATTTCAATTAAAGATCTTTCGACATCACTTGACTGTCACCGCAGGTACAATGGTAGAATGACTGACCCCCCTACTACGTTCCCTCCTGCCATGGAGGAGGCTTGCGAGATTGTGGAACGTGTTGTGAATGAGCAATTAGAACAGCGGCAACGCTTTCCTTTGGAATGGGGAGTAGGCAATACAGACGGGGCCTGGAGAGCCAATGTGGCCGCCTCAAACTGTTACGAAGGGTCGAAAGAATCTGTTGGGTTTCACTCAGATCAGTTGACATACCTCGGACCGTATCCAACAATTGCCTCCCTCAGTCTTGGTAAGCACTGAATTTTGTATGATATTCCATACCTATCAAGCTCATCTGGAACCTCAGGGACTCAGAGGATTTTTAGCTTGCGAGAGGTTATTCCCGCAGATGAGGTCAACGATCGCAAGGCGAGGACATTTAACATACCCTTGCCGCATAACTCTGTTCGTTGTCATTTCAGAGTTATCTTCTCCAAGTAATTCCTTTCCAGCTTACAATCATGCACGCGTCATGTCAAGAGCGTTTCAAGCACTCTATTCCTCCACAACAGGCTATCGATCTCTTTCGTCCTGCTTTTCCTGAGACACCTGGAGCAGTCATCCAATCCTCCAATTGCCGCATCAACATCACCTTTCGTTTCTACAGACCCGATTTCACCCCTTCACGCACACCACGTTGTAAATGCGACGTCCCGACTGTCCTTCGACCTGACATGAAGAATCGAAGCGATGGGAAGAGTGACTGCTATTGGTGGTCATGCTACGCTGGCGCTCAGAACGATGGAAAGGGTTGTAACTTTTGGAAGGTCATGGATATGAAGGCTGAATGCAGAGGTTCAAATATTTCACAGACGGAAACGCACTGAAACGTTGTCTGTGCCATGGCCACAAGCCTTTAAGAGTGTTACTATAGCGATCCAGTATCTTAAGAACCAGATTGACGAATTGACGTCGTTAAGGACGACCGCTCATGAATTTGTTACAATCTGATTTCTGACCTGGTTCGACTTGTCTCCGCATGGGATTACTTGCTAGTCGTTCGCTATCTTCCAAACTTCAGCCGGCGTTCTTCACTTATTCGATCCCCTATTGTTTTGATTGGTCTAGATCATATTACAATATTCAATGGAAATTTGTATGTCGAAAAGCTATGTGGTCCTCACGACCTGTACAGCCAGCGATAGATTTTCTTGAAGTGTTTTCCAAAAATGGTGTGTTGTCATAAGTTGGTCACCATGCATCTCTGTTACGTAACTCATTACATCATAATATGCTCAACTCGTGTTGAGGGTGACCACGCGTATAACTCACGGTGGGGCACACTTGATACTATTCTATTTTACTCTCTTTCCAGTGCACTGTTATTCCATGGCAGAACGGCCTCCAAGGCCAGCAGTTGACAACGGCATGTATCTCGTTAGACATGCTTCGACTTTTTTTCAACCAAATCTCTTTAGAAACGGCGTCGTTGCTGCAGAACCCTGAGGCTGACCGAACGAACAATGTGTCTAATCCAACCTTCTCAGAACGCGCTGAGGCTATTGCTCGAGAACCTCTTACTCCTCTTACCAAGATTCTTCTGGTTCTCACACTTGTCCTACTACTCTTAACCTCTGTGAGTGTTGCTTTGAATTCTTTTGGTTGTTTTCAACGGTTCCTGAAGATTGCAAAGGTCTTCATTGGGTTATTTGCTGGCGTTCAACACAAGCTTAATTTAGAACGCAGTCGCCACAGAGACGGCGAAAAGCCGCCTCATGCAACATTCACTACCACGGCTATAACTACCTCAACTACCATTTCGACTCAAACTACGAGCTTTACGACAACAGCCACTAGAACCGAGACCATCCCACCTGTTCCTGGCCCCACAGCCCCGCCAAAGGAGGTCAGTCGGATGTTGTGTCCAATGGCAATGAATATTAAAACCGCGCTCATAGGAGACATGTCTAACCCCTCAATGCATTTTTCTCTCCGGATCTATTCTTTCTTCCCTTGATACGTCCCAGGATCCATGCGAGAACTTTTATGACTTTGCGAGTGTGTCATGTTTCAACCAACTTAGATTCGACCAGCACCGACTTACGTCACACTATAGCCGGTGGTTGGCTACGTGATCACCCTCTTCCTGCTGATAAGAGTAGCTTTGGAAACTTTGAAGCCGTTTCTGAACGCAATAGCCAGGTCATACGGAGAATACTCGAATCTCATTCTGATGTCTCTTTGTATGAACGGACCCCAGATCAACAGATCATGCACAAACTTCGCGACTTCTATGCTTCTTGTATCAACGAAGATACTTTGGACGGACTAGGCACTATCCCTTTGTTAGATTTTGTGAAAGCGCTTCGTCGGAAAATCCGTGGGGAATCGACCGACCTGACGGCTGCGCTCGCTTTCCTTCATTCTCAAGGTTACACTTTTATGAAGTCATTCAGATATAGCTCGTCATTGACTTTGTTTCGGCAGGTGTCGAAGCACTATTTTCATTCGAGATCGAGGGTGATGTGGGCAGAGATCCCAATGACATGACGCTATGGTTTAGTCAGCCAAGTCTGGGTCTTCCATCCAAGGTTCATGTGCTTAAAACCTGGCCAGCTAGTTGTTAACATTCTTCCTTAGGAATACTATGACGATGAGGCGATTCTTGATGCGTATCAGCAGGTTGTTGAACGCCTTCTTCTGGCCCTTTCTGAAGAAGAGGACAAAATTAGAGGTGTTGAAACTTCTGAAGGAGTCACAATCCAGAAATCAAATGTCTGGCCTCCTTGGCCCTGGCCCCCCTGGGATGAAGATGACGACGATAAAGGAGGAGACAAGAAACCTACCAATAGAACTGAGCGTGCCCGTAAATTCTCTCAGAAAATTCTTATGCTCGAGAAGCGTTTGGCCAAGGCAAGCCTTGACCTGTCAGTCTTAATTTTATCCCCTTTTGCGTTGTTCTCAAGTTAGCGAACAGTGATGTCTTGGTCCAAAATCCAATCGCAACCTACAATCCCCTTCCTTTGTCCAACTTGACAGATACACTTCCACACATAGATTTTGCTGCGTATTTCGCAGCTTTTACACCTCGGAATTTCCCTTCAATCGTGATTCAAACATATCCTGCATATGCCTCCTCTCTTGCCGAGATTTTGGACAAGACGTCCGAGAACGTACTGGAAGCATATCTCATCGTCCGCGCTGCTTTGACTCTGGCGCCTCATCTAAGTATGAAGACAGAAGTCTGGCAGGCTCAGCGGTCTCTCTACGAACTGTTAAACGGAATTAAGAAAGGTGTTGTTGGTGATCGTTCAGAACACTGTGTCGAGAAAGTCGAGGAGTCAATGGGCTTTGCGGTAGGACGTTACTTTGTCAACGAAACCTTTACCGGCGATTCCAAGGAAAAGGGAACCAAGATTATCACAAGTATGGAAAATTATCAGACGAGTGACATCGATTTACATTTCCCTTTCATTCTTCCGACAGACATCGTCAAGGCTTTCAAGGCATCACTACCACATATTGATTGGATGGACAAGAAGTCCGGTAAAGCTGCCGCTGTAAAAGTGCGTCGTATACAAATATGCTATTCCATTGTTATTCATTTATCGTCCATCAGGCCGATGCAATCCGCGTCAAAGTGGGATACCCAGTTTCGCCAGACACAGATGACGCCTCTTCTATTGCGCGATATTACACTCTTGTCAAGGTCGACAAAGTGAACTTTTTCAACAATATCATCAGCGCTGCGTAGGTTGCCACGCTTGACTGGCTAAGGAAATCTCATTTTTTTTTTTCTAGTAAAAGCGACCAGTACAAGAAGTGGCAACAGCTGGGCAAGCGAAGGAATCCAGAGAAATGGCTCATGTACCCGTCGACTGTCAACGCGTATTTCGATCCTCCCGCCAATGAGGTAGGGGCTGAGAGGACATGAAAGATCATATATTGACTTTCATGCAGATTGTCTTCCCTGCAGGGATCTTACAACCGCCTTTCTTTGACGCTAGCTGGTGAGTTTAGTATGTCTTTATGGGTTACTCCGATTGTCAATCTGGGTAAAATCAGGCCTTCCTATATTTCGTATGGTGCTTTCGGCCACGTCGCTGCACACGAGTTAACTGTGAGTTAATCTGATAGTGTACACATGGCTTTAATCTCACTCCACCAGCATGCCTTTGATTCCGCCGGTCGATTGTACAATCAAGATGGGAAATTGGAGGAGTGGTGGACCAATTCGACCAGCAAAGGTTTCCAGGTCAAGCAGAAATGCATCATCGATCAATTCTCTGGTACGTTCCTTGCCATGCAAAGCTGGAAATCTGATATGAATCTCCATATAGCTTACAGCATCGATGACGGGAAGGGCAGAAAGGTGCATGTCAATGTAAGGAGGTTCATCTGCAGTTGGTGACTTGAGATCTGACAAGAATCTGCGTTTCACAGGGAAACCTGTAAGTATAATGTGGCAATATACGAGAGTCAATGATTTGACCGTTTTGCTCAGAACTTCAGGAGAGAACATTGGAGATACTGGTCTTATTCAAGCCTATCGTGCCTGGAAGGCTCAACACGACTCGTCTCTACTGGCTGGTCATGAATTCCTTCTCCCGGGGTTACCATACACCAGGTTTGGGGCAAGGTTCGATTGAGGGGTATTATCACGATCTGACCGCGCGTGAACAGGGAGCAACTCTTTTTCATATCTTTCGCCCGCGTATGGGCCAGAGCAATGAAACCAGCAGCAGCTGTAAGGCTTTGAAAGATTTTGGCACCCCTGTATCTGACGATTTTTAGCTTCAACGTATCCGCACCGATCCTCATTCACCTTCTCGATTCCGGGTGGATGGCACTGTTTACAATATTCCAGAATTTGCCAAGGCGTTCAATTGCTCCAAGAAAGCCAAGGTTTGTACTTACTTGACACCGACTTTGTCATGGAGTTGATTTAATTGGTCTACAGCTGAACCCTCCCGCCGAAGCTCAGTGTAGGTTTTGGTAGTATATTTTAGGATTTGCGATTAATTCGATTGTATTGAATGAGAGATGTTTTGGTTTATAGAACACCCTTGGTACTTGGGACATCATTTCCTCCCGTTCGCTCTATAGCCTGCCTTATAGCAAGGGCTAAAGCTTTGAAAGCAGACTCGGCACTGACAGAGATTTTAGCGAACGAAAGGAAGGATAAAGTAAGCGGAATACCGGTGGTGGTCGTTCTCTCCACGTAAAACATCGACATGGAGCGTTGTGCCCGACGCAATAGCGAATGAATAAAAGATGTGAGGGATCATCTCCGTCGACAAGTCGCCAATCTTTTCCCTCTTGAGACCTAGATCTGTAACGCAGTACGGACGTGAACAGATGTCGATCACGGCGCGGGAGAGAGCCTAGTCCATGGCTCAGACGGGTTGATGTAGAGAACTGAAGGAGAGATACTTCGTCTAGTGGAGCAAAGCCTGTGCCGTACCGACGGATGCCGCGAACTTCGCCAAGTGCGTGCTTGAAAGCGGTCCCTAGTGCGATGGCGCTATCCTGTGCTTCAGCATGGGCACAAGTTGGGCCATGAGACGAGGATGGTGCTCATCTGCAGTGTGATGGTCGTCTATCCATAGATCGCCCTTGCATTTCATTGTCAGAGACATTCCGGCATGCTTTGCAAGCGCGGTGTACATCTTTTTGTTGGATTAATGAGAGGAAAACAAAAAGAGAGAAGGGCGAACATGGTCGAGAAAGCCGATGCCTGTGTGGATATCGATGAGTTGAGGATTGCTAGAGGGGTCGAGGACGATGTGGACGTCGATTTGAGTCTCTGCGGTTGTGCGGGAGACGGAGGCGTTGCGTGGAGTCGACATGAGGGAGAGAGGGATTAAACAGACGTCAACAAAAAAGATGGCCTGTTCGCTGCGGGCCACGACGGGATTCGTGCGTTTCGCCGTTCGGTCCCAAACGCGCCCAATTTTTTCTTTTTTTCGCAGACACAAGCCTCCTCCGTCGCACTCGGACTCGCTTTTCTACAAATTTTCCGAATCGCCTCATCCCGCCCTCCGAGCACGCAGCAAGGCCATTCAGCAGCTCGCTCCTTGCCCCGTCTGTGCTTCCGACCACGACCACACAAGCGCCCAGCCATGTGCAGTCAAGTTTGAGTGCCCTGACTGCGGCTGGCCCACCCATTGTTCACAAGAACACCATGCCGAAGACCAGGACCATCACAAGTACTGCTCTCGTCTTCGCGAGGCCAACGAGGACGAACACGATCTGAGGAGCGGAAGACATCTTCGCGAATTTGAACTGCCTGGTTCGCCTCATTCTTGCCATCCACCTTGCTCTTTTCTCTCAATACTGCCTCACAGGTCCTCAGGGATACGAGGAGGCCATCTCCTTTGCAAATTGGGATGTCTTCTGGTACACTCGTGGATTTCCTTCCATGGACACGGAGCGTTCCAGGCGCCATGCCAGTAAACTCTTGTCGTTCCCGATTACCATTGGCAGCACTATTCACCAGCACAGTGGCCTGACGCTAAGTAACCAACGTCTGACACCAGAGGGGAGTCGCTCACTCGCAGGCGCGTCTTCCTTTTCTGTTACCGCTTGTCATTCGCACTAATGGTCTATTTCTTTCTTCAGCTCTAAGGTCGACCCTACATGTCGCGCCCGGCGCCCCCGAAACTGCTGAAGCTGCAGTCGGAAAGCCACAAGTACGCGTATTCATTCTCGGTGCCAGGGCCGAATCGTCTTTACCTCCTCATGTCTGGGAACAACTTACCATGTTGTTCCCGTCTACCCATCTGCATCTATTCTTTGTCGGGCCCCAAGTTTCCTTGCCCAAGCCTGCAGACACACCCGCCCCTGCACCGTCCACTAATACGCAAGATGCTGCTTCGGCCAATTCTGTCCCATCAGAATCGTCGCCTCGAGCAACATCTACAGAGGTCACGGAAAAGAAGTCAGATTACCTACCCAACGTCTATCAGCCTCCCACTCCCGCACCCATAGAACCTCTGAAGCGGACCCGCTCTTCCATCGAACGTTATGGAGTCCCATCATACACCGTTCCCTATACACCGCAACTAACCATCACCGGACTGCAAGCGAATTACGCCGACGTTCACGCCCAATTTCAACATTCCCTAGATCCCTACAGCGACCTGTTCTTCATGTTCTGCCCTGGATTCGGTTTCCCGTCGCCAGAATCAGTTTCCGAAGAGACAGGCGAGCCTCTACTACAAATCTCGTCTCCCACAGAATGGGGCCCTGTGATGCCAATGCTCTTAGCTTCCAAGTGCCCCATCTTCGTGACAGGTTTTTCTCCGACTGACGTAGAGCGGGATGTACGTTCGCTGTCAACCGCGCCTGAGGTGGCAGGCGAATTTGAGTGGGTTATTACCCCTGGTCCTAACGCTTTTGGTAGCGAAAAATGGGAAGTCGCCGACTTTGATCCCCGCGTAATGGTTAAAGCAAATTGGGGTATCTGGGGAATTAGAGGGAAAAGTAGGGATATCCAAGAGAAGAGTTTCAGCTTCTGGTGATATCGTTCAAGTATTAAAACATCAATATAATGAACAATCGTAATTCGATCATAATCGTGTTTTATGCTAGTCGACAAACAGCTAGTGTGATGATTGCAAATAGATTACATGTAAGATATATATATCCCGATGATGGTCCCATGTCCCATTGTGATATGTAGATATTCTAATTTTCATCCTCAGAGTCGATGACTCGCGCAGGAAGCGTGGAAGGTGGAGGAATGAAGTTCTGCGACTTTCAGTCAGTACGACAGGTCATTTGTCTTAAAATACCTGATACTCACGCGTGCCTTGATTCCTCCAGCCCGAGGCAATCGAGTGGAACCACCACTAAGCCACCCATCAACCTCGGCAGCAGCAGCACGTCCCTCGCTGTTTTAGAAAATGTCAGCACTGCACAAAGAGTCAAAATAATAGGCGGCGTACTGGATGCCCCACACGATCAAAGATTGTCCGCGGCGACAGTCCCCTGCAGCGAAAACGCCTTCCACGCTGGTAGAGTATTGCTAGGAGTTTTCAACGTCATTGGCGAGAAAAGACCCGAAAAAGACAAGATCTACCTTGTGAGGAGTCTGGATATTAGACCTGGCATCCTGCTTCACGTCCAAAGCCTTTATGAGATCCGCCTGGGGTCCAAGGAAACCAAGCGCAAGGAACACGAGCTGTGCCGGGAAGAATTTCCCTGATCCAGGTACTTCCTCCATTTTCCATCGTCCGCCGCTGTCCTTGGTCCATTCAACACGGACTATTTGAGGTTAATATTTAGTGGCTATTGACACAGAAACATGGGATGAAAAACCTGTGTTAAGTCCTTTGAGTTTTCCAGCTTCATCAAGGACGAACTCCTTGGTCGAGATACAATACTCTCTCGGGTCTAAAAGCTACTTAAGAAGCAGGACTCTGCAGGTGCGCAGAAAACATACCGTTGCCAAAGTGGGCGGCCACCTCTGTATGCCCGTAGTCGGTACGGAAGATCCTATCTTCAAATTCTAGCTAGTAATCAAATCGACCAGCACACGGACTTACCTAGGCCATTGCGGCCAAGGATTGTCTCTGCCTCTGGACACGGGAGGTTTGGGAAGAAGTTCAAAGTTGGTCACAGACTTGGCTCCATGGCGCATCGCAGTACCAATACAATCATTTCCGGTATCTCCACCACCAATCACGATGACATCCTTGCCCTTGGCATTGATGTAGCTGCCATCTTCAAGGCTAGAATCGAGAAGTGATTTTGTGTTGAGCTGTATCCAGCGAGTTTAGAATGCAGGACAATAGAGATAATCATGAGGCACGAACCTGCAAGTAATCCATGGCAAAGTGGATACCATCGACCTCACGGCCAGGAATTCTAAGGTCTCGCGGCCATGTAGCACCAGTGCACAGGACGACGGCATCATTATCAGCACGGAGTTGCGCAGCGTCAATCTCCACTCCAACGTTGGCATTTGGTACGAAGGTCTTAAGTGTGGTCAGATAATAGAAGAGAAACATATTAGCAGTGTACTCACGATACCCTCCGCAGCCATCAGATCAAGACGGCGTTGAACGACGGCCTTGTCAAGCTTCATGCTATGGGAAAGGTTCCGGTGACATTCCCAGAGGGTTGGTTGATATACACTTACTTGGGAATGCCATACATTAAGAGACCACCCATACGATCATTCCGATCATAGACGGTAACATAGTGGCCGGCTTTGTTCAGCTGGTCAGCGCAAGCTAAACCTGCAGGTCCAGATCCAATGATCGCAATCTTCTTTCCGGTTCGGAAGGATGGGGGATTTGGTGCCATCCAGCCCATTTCGAAACCCTGATAAAAATCAAGTCAGAGAAGGGAAAAGAGGTAAATGTATACACCGACCTTATCAATGATGGCGCACTCGATGCTCTTAATACCCACAGGTTGCTCACTGATACCTAACACACACGCGCCTTCGCACGGGGCAGGACACACACGGCCAGTGAACTCGGGGAAATTATTTGTGAGAAGAAGTCGATGGAGGGCGTCTTTCCATTGTTCTTTGAAGACAAGATCGTTCCATTGCGGAATGACGTTTGAAATGGGGCATCCGGAATCAGATTGGCAGAAAGGCACACCGCAGTCCATACAACGGGCAGATTGATACTTGAGCTCGCTCTCGGTAAGACGTGCGGAGATTTCCTTCCAGTCCTTGACCCGCTTGCGGGGCGGGCGATACGCTTCTCCGAGCCTCTTATACTTCATGAATCCACGAGTCTTGTCGAGTTTATGAAGTCGCTGTTTTGTTGTCGAATCGTCCACCATGGAATCTTCAAGATCAACTACGGAAGGTTCACTACGAGGTTTGGAGACAGGGGCAGGGACCACAGGAGTTTTCGGTAGAAGGATATCCTCAAGGCCTTCAGATGCGAGATCGACTTGACTAGCAGTCCGAGATGGAACCAAATCGATGACGCTGTGACGAATCTTTTCCTCCTTTTCACGAGCCTTCTGCTCCTCGAGAACGCGCTTGTAATCAAGAGGCATTACACGAACGAACAACGGGAGGAGATGGTGGAAGTCATGAAGAACGCGGTCAGCGACTTCGGAACCGGTGTAGTGACGATGATCCTCAATGAGGCTGCGAAGGTCAGCGATTTCCCGAGGGTCAGTGACTTTTCCGAGCTCCACCATTTCCATGTTGACCTTTGATGCGAACGTGTGGGCTGTATCAAGCACATAGGCGATGCCGCCGCTCATACCCGCAGCGAAATTGCGACCAGTAACGCCAAGAACAACGACACGACCACCTGTCATGTATTCACATCCATGGTCACCAGTACCCTCTACAACAGCATTTGCACCTGAGTTTCGAACAGCAAAACGCTCGGCAGCAATGCCACGAATGAATGCTTCCCCGGACGTCGCACCGTAAAGGCAAACATTACCGATGATGATGTTCTCTTCAGCCTTGAACTGAGACTGCTTAGGTGGATAAACAATGAGGCGTCCACCAGAGAGGCCTTTGCCGACGTAGTCATTTGCATCTCCCTCGAGTTCAATGGTGATGCCAGGAGCAAGGAATGCGCCACAAGATTGGCCTGCAGATCCCGTCATTCTGATATGAATCGTGTCCTTCGGCAGACCCTCTTCTCCGTAGAGTTTAGAGACTTTGTATGAAAGAGAAGTGCCCAGCGCACGGTCGGTGTTCGTCACTTCACATTCGATGTGGACTGGCAGACCCTTGGCCAATGCGGGCTCGGACTCGTCGATGAACTTGTTGTCGAGACGGATATAGAGTTTGTGGTCCTGCTGGCGCACTCGGTAAGTTGCTGCTCCAGGACGCATCTGCCATGCCGGTTTCAAGATGGCTGAAAGATCGAGATGCGCTGTCTTCTTGGTGCGAAGCTTCTCATCAACCTTGAGCATGTCAGCCCGGCCAACCATCTCGTTGATAGTACGGAAGCCAAGCTTAGCCATGTATCCGCGAAGTTCTTCAGCAAGGTAATAGAAGAAATTGATGACTTGCTCTGGCTGACCGGCAAACTTAGCACGCAGCTGAGGATCCTGCGTGGCGATACCAACTGGACATGTGTTTACTAGGAAAAGAGCCAAGCCAATCAACGACATAATGCAAAGATGAAAGACGTAATGACTCACGATGACATTTGCGCATCATGATACAGCCCATAGCGATGAGCGGGGTTGTAGCAAAGCCCCATTCCTCTGCTCCGAGCAAGCAAGCGATAGCAATGTCACGCCCAGTTCGAATTTGACCGTCAGTTTGGACAGTAACGCGGCCGCGGAGGTCATTCAAAACGAGAGTCTGATGTGTTTCAGCCAGACCTAGTTCCCAAGGAAGGCCAGCATATTTGATACCTGTCCAGCGCGAAGCACCAGTGCCTCCATCATGTCCCGAAATGAGGATATGATCAGCCTTGGCTTTTGCAACACCGCTGGCAACGATACCAACACCAACTTCCGAAACCAGTTTCACAGAGACACGCGCTCGAGGGTTAGAACACTTTAAATCGTAGATGAGCTGCTTCAGATCCTCGATAGAGTAAATGTCATGATGGGGCGGAGGGGAGATGAGGCCGACACCCGCAGTGGAATGACGAGTACGAGCAATGGAACCCGAGACCTTATGTCCAGGAAGTTCACCACCTTCTCCTGGCTTTGCACCTTGAGCCATCTTGATCTGGAGTTCATCTGCGTCTGCGAGGTAATTTGCAGTCACTCCGAAACGACCTGACGCAACTTGCTTGATCGCCGATCGCATAGTGTCGCCATTGCTTAGGACAAGCGACCGCTCTGCATCTTCACCTCCTTCACCGGTATTGGATTTCCCACCAAGGCGATTCATGGCCACTGCGAGAGTAGAATGAGCTTCCATGGAAATGGAGCCATACGACATAGCGCCAGTGACGAATCGCTGGACAATCTCATTCCATGGTTCGACTTGCTCGATCGGAATGGGAGTCGCGTTTTCATAACGGAAATCGAGAAGACCACGAAGCTGGACGCTCTTGCTTTGCTCGTTAGCGTTACGAGAGTATGCATCATATGCTGCTTGATTTCGCTCCCTCACAGCGTCTTGGAGATGGGCGATACCGGAAGGATCGTTGATGTGGGCTTCACCGCCATCACGCCAGTGGTATTCACCAGATTCTGGCAGACCAGGTGGGATAATCGTATTACGGGTCGGCCATCCTCGTTCATGGAGCTCATAGGCATCCATAGCAAGAAGGTCAAAAGTAGCTCCTTGTATACGGCTGGCGGTTCCGATGAAGCAACGTTCTACAACAGCACTGTGTAAACCCAGAATTTCGAAGATTTGCGCGCCCTTGTAGGATTGAAGCGTAGAAATACCCATTTTGGACATGACCTTGAGAATGCCGTTATCGACTGAATGGCGATAGTTCTCCATCAACTGATCGACGCTCTTCCCGTTCTTGATCCTGCAAAGACGTAAATCACCGAAAAGAGTACAGATAAGCAGTAAGTCTTACAATCCGTCTCGGCCCAACTTGTGGATGGTCTCCATGACAAGCCAGGGGCAGACAGCGTCGGCACCGTAGCCAACGAGAACACAAAGATGGTGAACTTCACGGGCCTCTGCCGTCTCGATCATCAATGCAACTTTGGCCCGCTTCTTGTGTAGAGTCAGGTGGTGGTGGACACCGCCACAGGCAATGAGAGCAGAGAGAGGCACGCGGGAAGAACTGACAGCACGATCACTGAGGATAATGACCTTGATGCCATCATCAATAGCTTGAGCGGCTTCGCTACAGACTCTTTCGAGGGCAAGCTGGTAACCTGGAAGCCCTTCAGATTTCGGGAATGTGATGTCGATGGTTCGGGAAGGCCAGCCGATGTAGGCAGATTTGAGGTTCTTCATAGCATTCATTTCTTCGATGGAGATAATTGGTGAGGGCAAAAGGATGCGATGACATTGCTCAGGCTTCATTTCCAAGAGATTGCCCTCAGGTCCGACATATGCCTCGAGTGACATAACGATGCTTTCTCGGATAGGATCGATAGGGGGGTTTGTCACTTGAGCGAACAGTTGACGGAAGTAATCGTAAATGATGCGGGGTTGGACTGCCATCGCGGCAAGTGGGGCATCATTGCCCATAGATCCGAGAGCCTCCTTGCCGTCCAGAACCATAGGGAGCACGAGAAGGTTCAACTGCTCCATGGTATATCCAAATGCAAGCAATTTGGGATCGGCTTCCAATGAGTAACCATCAAGGACAGGCTCGAGGGAGATATTACTGCGGACGACGCGTTTGAGAATATTAGGAACGTGAAGGACGTGGGTTTCAACCCATGACGCAAAGTTTTGCTTCGCTGCTGTAGTGCGCTTCAGTTCCTTGTCGTCAACGATCCTTCCCTCAAGCGTGTCGACGAGAAGCATGCGACCAGGTTTCAGACGGCCCTTTTGAATGACTCTTTCCGGCGGGAGGTATACAGCTCCCACTTCAGACGCGCAGACCATAATGTCTTCGCTGGTAACAATGAAGCGGCAGGGTCGAAGGCCGTTCCTGTCCAGATTGGCGCCGCAATAACGACCGTCGCTGAATGTGAAAAGGGCAGGGCCGTCCCAAGGTTCTTGTAAACATGCAGCCCAGTTGTAGAAGGCCTTCTTCTCCGGCTCCATATTATCATTTCCTTGCCACGCCTCAGGGATCAACATCATGACGGCTTCAGGGAGTGTGACAACGCCATTGACGACGAGAAGCTCGAGAACGTTATCGAAAGCGGCAGAATCGGAGCCACCGGTTTCGATAATGGGATAGAGCTGATCAAGGTGATCGCCAAAATGTTGGGACGAAAGAACACCCTCGCGAGCACGCATCCAGTTCTTATTACCGCGGACAGTATTGATCTCACCTAAACTTCATCTAAGACGCAAATTGAACACACAGAGAAATCAGACGGACCGTTGTGCGCAGCGAGTCTCATGGGCTGAGCTCTGTCCCAGCTAGGGAAAGTGTTCGTAGAGAAGCGTGAATGTACCAGAGTGAAGTGTGATTGGTACAGAACATGATTGAGGTCGTGATAATAGTTGTAGACTTGGGGAGGAGACAGCTGTCCCTTATATACTATGTTCTTGGGGGATAACGAACATATATAAAAACCTTTAGCAAGCGTGCTTTTACAAATTGATCAATTCAATATGTCAACATTTGTTCAAAATCATAGAAACAAGAAAGACAAACATGCTGTGAGTTGCGTGCTTGCGTAGAACATAGAGTTGACGTTCGAAATGCTTAGCATCAAAGGTACCACCTTGGCTTACATTTCCGTCGCCGTAATGTGCACGCAAGACGACAAAGGGTTGCAGAATGATAGGTTCCTTGCTACTGGCGGCTGGACCGAGTATAGTTCCATCTGTGGGGACTTCACGCCACCCGAGAACGCGTAAATCGAGGTCGAGGGCGATTTTTGTAAACACTGCTTGGTAGCTTTGAAGCTGAACGGGGTCGTTGGCTTTGAAGAAAACATTGCCGACCGCATACTCTCCAGGATCAGGAAGGATGCAACCGACCTCTCTCTCAGCCTCGCGCTTGAAAAATTGATGAGGGATGGCAGTCATAACTCCCGCACCATCACCATCACGGCTGTCAGCGCCAGTCGCGCCTCTGTGAGTCATGGCACATAGAAGTTGACGAGCGTCCGAGACGATCTTGTGGCTGGGCTTGCCCTTGATGTGGCATATGAAACCGACACCGCAGGAGTCTTTTTCGTTCTCATTGAGGTACAGACCTTGGTTGGCGGGAAGGGAAGCGTCGAAAGAAGACGGATCACGTTCTACAGCATTGAAGCCATTGATATTTTCAGGAGTAGCGAACTCGTTAACAAGAGGCAGGTCAGAGAGGCCAGAGGTGGCCATAGACAAGATGTGATGAGGAAAGAACGAAAGGAAAGATAATGGCGGACGCTTATCTTGTCTTGTGTCGGACTCAAGAGCCGGAACAATCTTTAGCAACAAATTGAAGCGCAACCACTGGGCAAAAGTTGCAAAATCCGGAGAACACGTCGCGATCGTCCGACTCGGCCGACTTGTTCCGATTTACCATCATTGGATGTCTTCCGATTGGCTCCCCCACACTGAAACCCCCCGCGGGTGCCGTTTTCACCCATCTACCCGAAGTTTGCGGCGTCTCTTATTCTTGACATATGTTCCTCAACATACGCCTACAACACCAGGCATGAACAGGCGGTGGGACCATGTCTGAGAACTTTCCAAGATGTGGTTCTAGCGCTGCAAAATCGGTCGGTTAGACATATCTCAAATCACATGGTTTCACAGCCATCACCCCTGGATCTTGAATCATCCGAAATTGATCCGGCTTCGTGAATCATGTATGGTTCCGTCGTCGAGTAGGAGTTTAGAATCAATAGTAAACTTTCTGGCACGTATGTATACTTATTCGTATAATACATGTGTATTACCAGAAAATACAATCTTCGATGGCGTCCGCGGCTCAGCTCGCACCATCGTGAAGGGCACAACAAACGGTCGCTAGCATGACTTTTATAGTCTACACATTATTAACGAAAGAAGACTTACCTTTGTGATGCCCATTGTATTGTCGAACCGTCTCGCCCGAAGCCATTTCCCAGAGACGAGCCGTGTGATCAGATGATGCTTCGATAAAATCAAATTGAAAGCGTGTAACAATATTCAAATTGCCTACCTGTGACAAGATACGCTGAATCGGCGCTGAAGGCGCAATCCCAAACCCAGCGTTGGTGCCCGATTAAAGTTCTTTCCAGCTTGAACTCGTAATTGTGGGAAATTGACCATATTTTCACGGTAGTATCGGCGGAGCACGTCGCCAGATATCTTTTGTCATGGCTTGTCAGTGGGTATAGATCACTTCAAAGTAGCCTTGTTACTTTGCGTCTGGACTCAACAAACATCTTGTGAGGTACTTGTTGTGCGCATGGAATCTCGTAACCGCTTGAAATCGTGGCAAACCCAAGTTTTCATCATTAACTTTCCACACGTAACATTGTCCCTATTGAAAACAATTCACTCTGCAAGCAATGAATACAGAGAATATTACTCACTTTGTTGTTTCCTGCTACCAAGCAAGAACCGTCAGATGCAAGAGTAACTGACCGGATGGGAACGTTTCCTGCTGGAGTCTTGCATACTCAAGACATGATTAAGATTCTATTCATGGTACTGGCTAAAAGACAAAAACACGCGAATACTCACGAGCTCATGGGAACAGATATTGTCGGAGAGATCCCACTGCTTGATGCTGCCAGCTTGATCACACGAGATAAGTTCTCCCTGATTTGGATGTATACAAACATCATTGACTGAATAGGGAGCAAACACGTTAAAAAAGCTGATGTGGCCGAAGTGGCGAAAGTTTGACCTGGTGCCGAGTTGTCATATGTGCGATGTAATTGTGAGCTTCTGAGTCGACAGTAGAAATGATTCAGGTGTCGGCAAGAGGCGTTCAAATTCTTGTGGACTTTACCGTAAATCCCATATTTTGATTGTCCCATCTTCGCTTCCAGTGACAAGCCATTTTCCCTCACTGTGAAACGAAACTGATGTGACGTTCATCGTATGGCCCTCGAATGTAGCAAGCTGAGAATCATGAGCTCCTCCACAAAAGCATCTAAAGGCTATACATGACCTACAGGCTCGGACGACGAGCTTGCGATTTCATAAATGCGCACTTTCTTGTAAATGGCAGCAGCTAGCAGGCGTTTACTGGTGCAATGTCAGCGAAATCTTAGAAGAAATTGCAGACCTATCTTACTCGGGGGATATTGCCAGACGATTGACTTGCTGTTGTAAAGTTCTTCAAGCCGTCATGCTGCAAGTAGTAATAAGACTGACACCTGGTTCACTTGTTCGCGCAATAGTCCGAGAACATATTCCGCTCCAAGCCTCCCAAAAGCGTATTTCGTGATCATAAGACCCAGTAACAAGGATTACAGACATATCATGACGTGCGGGAGCAGTCTTAGACACTAGATTCGGTGCTGGCATCGCCAGTTAAACTGTCGGAATGAGGTTCTCCAAGCTTCAATATTTCAATGGCTTCAAGCTTGACAACTTCGTGGACGCCTTTGATGATAACAACGACAAATACAACCTTTGTGAATCCACCATGATCTTCACGCTCTGTTTCTACATATTGTCGCATACCAGGTTGCAGTCAAGTCCACCTGGTCCCATAGCATCCCACGCCGACCTTGCTACTCGAAAGAAGGTTCAAGGCAATCGCCGCACAGAAACAGGCCTATTCCATCTCCCTTTTTGAGGATCTCGATTCCTACTTGTTGGTCTACACCCCTGATTTCCGGGGTCTCAGGTCAGAATTGAGAGGAAATAGGAGGCAATCATGAAGGACACGATGCCTGAGGATGTCTTCTCATGTGCACGACTACGCTTATATCTCCAGTTTGGACCAACAATCCCTTCGTGGGAGCATTTGTCCCTTCTTGGTTACTTTGGTCTCAATTTTATCTATCATCTCATTAATACTCTGGGCAATCTCATCTTGCAGGGTCTTATCTGGGTATCTATTTCCGATTTCGCGAAGGATCAAGGCGTCATTCCGCCTCGCTGGTAAATCACTACCAGCAGTCTTTGAAACAGCTGCTGTTTCCTTGCTCGATCGCTTATAGTTCTGCCATTGGGTCATTCCGTCTCGAATTTATCAGGAATTTGTGTTCATTCCTCCACGCTTTTCCGTGACTGAAAGGAAAATGAACACTCGTGTTTCTGAGAGAAATCCTCACGAACCTAGGGACCTTCTTATCCACTTTCCCAGATGTTCGATCGTTCGTCCAGTATCCTTTATAAACTGGAGTCCAAAAGAATCAAAGGTCTTCGACAACCCCTTGTCCACTAACTTGGAATTTGTGGGGTATTGCATTTACTATGAACGCGTATCCTGTACGTTGTCGTTCGAAACTCCTCGTTTACCAACACTTCCAATGGATAAAGTTCGTTAGGCTGGAACTCGAGTGTTCTACTGGGCTTCCAGCGCGCAGATTGTTTATGGGTACGTTGACTCAACCAGTAGGATGCCAGATGTAGGTGTCCTCCGTCATTTTAATCATGTTCTCATTACTGATCTCGTTTCTTCCTCTTTAGGGTACTCTGGTTCTGACCATCAGGCCTGATGGTGGAGGTAAAACGGTTTCTTTACCGTAAGTTGCGCGATCCTCTTACTTGCCGAGACTGATCATTCCCGTAGTGCCGCCGGTATTACTCGGGTTACCTAATAACCTCGCCAAGTACCTGGATCATGGATGCGTATCGGTATACAGGCATTGGCTTTTCACCGTTTACATACAAAACACCCGCTTGGTTCTCCCACCACGACATACTGCGTATATCCTCATGTTTATGCTTCTTTGAACTATCTGATTACTACTGTTGTAATTTATACAATATATGGCTAATCATATTCAAGATCGATAGGGATTAAACTAATACTAAGGTCTAAACTAATTCTAAGGTCTGACTAGTACTTATGCCTGGCTGGAGTCACGGAAATTAAACGACTTTTACTTGGAATTAGGCGATGATGGGGTAAAATTCAAGTCAAGGCTGCAAGAAATAAGCATAACAAGTGTTTGCACCTGAAGATCAAGTACAACTCTTGATTCGAGGGTCTTACGTGCAACGCTGAAATGCAACCAGTCTTCTTCAAGTCATTCACGAACTGATAATATGTTCAAGGTGTGCTCGTACATACTACGCTCGTGTGAAGCCAGATCGGTGGTCAATAAATTAGGTCTGTGACGTAGCGGATGAGGCTAGATAGTGTGTGTGGTTTTTCCTTCGACAAGGTGTTCGTAGAAACGCCGATAATTGAGAAAGACCGCCCCAGCCCAACAAAATCAGGTAGGTACCTCGGCTTCTGCTGAGAATATGAGCCCTGGGTCAGTATTATGTTACAATCGGAGATTTCACACATGAGCGTCCTCGCTTATAAACTTAAAAGAATGTCTCACTGGCTTATACATTTGTTGGATTAGACATGTCACAGCCAAGAGGTAAGCTTACTGGCATATCTGTGTAATCTAGAGGTTGAGTTTCAACAGAATCGCAGATCGGGTCGGGGTGGGATAAGGCATCGCCAGGTTTAGAGGATAATGGGAGGTCCTTGAGATACACATAGAATGTTATAAGATTAAACTTAAAGTCAGAACCTGGATCAGTCAGTGGCACACGCACCCTAATCATGATACTGAGCCGTTGCCCAAGACGTGAGTCTTGCTCATCAGAAAGCTCGCTCTTCAGGATTGAATGTTTGTACTGGTATCGCATTGAATCTCTGTGTTTTAGCAGTAGTAACGAGCTCAGTCCGAGAGATAATGTTCGGCTGTACCTCTGGAGGTAAACACTGCCCGAGGGCAATGACACGTCAAAACTGTCGTTATTTCCATTGGGGCCTTCCATGCGTAAAATTCGCTCGTCACCTAGACTGACGCCCATGATCCAAGACCCACTGGCCGAAGGGTTGTCAATATGCGGAAATATTTCCCCAGAAGAAGCAAGGTGAAGAAGATGAGTCTGGACTTTGTTGGTTGGGCATATGCTGTACAGGTCCCGCAGAATTAGGGAAAGTCCAGCCACTTCATGTATAGGCCACGAAGTCAAATGTGTTTCACGATAGTGGCGTATGACACCGTCAAAGTGACCCTATCACACGTATGAATCGTCTAGAAACCAGGAGGTCATCGGAAGAAGTGAAGCTCACCTCCTGGAAATCATAATATTCATCTGGTAAGAAATGCTCATGGAGCGTGGATGTCTCGATATGAGGCATAGTCATAATATATTTCTTCATTCGTTGACGAACTCGTCTAGTCTCCATATGATCCAATTTTCGAAGAGCGGCAGTCAACAGAGTACATTGTTCATGGGGAGCGAAAAATCGGGGCCACAATGTCAGATTTGGCGCACAAGCAACAGCTTCAGCACGACTCCGTGCTGTAGTTGCTGCCCTCGCAAATCTGCGGGGGAATGCCATACACCTTTTAGATATGAGCTGTGGACGATCTACCGAGCAAAATTTTGTGAAGTTGGCAACTGACTTCGTCGGTCACGTCGGTCATGCGCACTATTTCTTTTTTACAGAATTTGGTTCTCATTTTTAGATCATCAATTGGGTCTGTATGTCATCGGTTGTCAATGACTCCGAGGCCACTTTGTCGAGCTCAGTTCAAGAAAGTATATTAAGTCAGTGATTTTGACTGCGACAGATATCATTTCTAACGTGAACAAGAGGAACCACAAGGGAACTTAGAGGCTGCACTGGCGCGAACACTAACAAGGAGTGCGGCCCTTTACTTTTCCCGTCCTGTACGACTGTTTCGACCTTCTAAAAGTATAGAATTCTGTCTTCGCTTTCTATCTTTGTCGTCAATGAGCCCCAACAGTCAGTGGATGGCATTCTCTTCGAGGACTTGCCACAGAACATGGATTTTCGCTTAGTCCTCGATACATGCGTAACCTTATCAGGACCCAAGGTGTGAGTACTATTGCCAACAAGGAACGATATAGTCTTGGTGATTCCAAAGTCGTCTTAACAGTTTATTGTCATACCGAAGCATTTTATACCTCCTATGCTAGTAAATGCAATGCTTGGTACAATCTTGTGGAGCACGTATGCAGAAGTGTTACCCTCGGTGGAGACGCATATGGGGCATCACCCGATTCTTTGCGCAGGACTCGCGGGTGGTGTTGCGGGAGGTGTCCAAGCCCTTCTTGCTGCTCCAGCTGAAAATGTGCGCATTCTATTCGAAGGAGGATCGGGGGGAAGCTCATGGTCGAAAGCTTGGAAAGAGGTTTTCCAAGGCACTCGATCAAAATCCATATCCAGGAAAACTGACATAGAAGATATTCGCCAACTGAGAGCCTGGATGAAGGACGTCGGCAACATGGCCGGCCGTGGATGGAATGGCTGGGGTTGGGGGTTCGGCAAAGATATTTGTGGTGAAATATTTTATGGCGAAATAAAGATTGAGATCCCACTAATCGTGTCTTCTAGGATTTGCTACATTCTTTTCCGTATTTGAAGTCACTCGCCGTGTTGCTTTGCGGGTCAAAGATAAATCCCAACAGCATATTGATCAATTGGATCATCAGGAATTTGGTGCAGGCCAGCGATACTTTCCTGGAATAATACATGGATTGACGCTTGTTAGCGGTGGTGTGAGTGATCTTGTATTTTTGCGACCTGCGATTGACAGTTCAATGTCCAGGTACTGGCTGGTCTGGCATATGAAGCTGTCTGCCGGCCGTGGGACGTCGCGCGTCGGACGGTCCAACTGGAAAGAATCACAACGATTCATCGACATCGATTTAGCGTAGTTCGGCTGATCGTTCAGAAAACTAGTGATGACGGGATCTTGTCATTTTTCCGCTCCCATCATGGTACCCGTGACGATTCTATTCTTCAGTCAGGATTGAAACGGAGGCTGGTCGGGGTTCTCAGGACTCTTGGTCGTGTCGGTCCATGGGGAGCTGGATTTCTCATATGGGAAGCTTATAGGCCAGGCCTTTCTTACTAATATCTACTGAATGAAAGTGAAGAGGATGAGTTGACAATGCGTGCGGACGGATCACCACGACTTCAGGCGCTCTTATCAGGATTACATAACTATGCAAAACTAATCCAGTTGATCATCTTCGACGTTGACTCTTACAGTAGCCTTCTAAGTACTCAGAATGCCCCTTTGTACAAGAAAGGGCTGTGGAAAACATTTCGAACAAGGCAGCACAGAAATTTGCATACATCACTCTGGTGGACCAGTGAGCTTTTTGCATCTTATTGTGGAATATCATCCAATGATCACAGGTTTTCCACGAGGGCCTCAAGTCGTGGTCATGCTGCAACCATATCAATAAACCTGTCCTTGATTTCGATGAATTCGTGAGGCTACCAGTAAGTTGCTGATTACTGCTGTTGGATATAAGGATGTGACTATAACTTTAGATGATGTTAGGGATGTACCGAAGCAGATTGCCACACCGATGAACCTTTGAAAGCTGAAGCACCTAAGTCATCATCTATCACAACTTTCACAATGTCGGAATCTGGATCCGGGAAAGAGACTTACTCGTCGGGAAGTCTGCCTGTTCTTGCTTCCCCGCTGCCTCCGCCCCCCGCTATCGCACCTCTTGAGGTTGAAGAGGACGACATGGACGTGGTCATAGCTCCCGGGACAGCTTGTCGCCGCAACGGTTGTAAAGTGACCTTTGTCAACGATGCTGTCAATAGACAAGGAGATGGTGAGGGAACTGTATGCACTTATCATCCGGCCCCAGTATGTTTTTTTAATTCATCATCCCATGATTCAATGCTCACCCGAGCACAGCCGATATTTAGAGAAGGGAGCAAGGTATGAGCTAGAGCTGATTTTTGTCTGACTTGTCCTCAATTTACGTCATTCCTCTCACCAAAGGGTTATCTCTGTTGCAAACGTAGAGTTCTAGAGTTCGACGAATTTCTCAAAATTGGCGGATGTAAGATTGGCAAACATCTCTTCTCACCACCCAAATCAGCCCCTGTCGTAAGTCCTCTTACCCCCATCAACCAACCAATGATAATGCTAAAACTTTTTAGGCGGAGGTAGAATTAGTTAGTTGTCGCGTGGATCACTATCAAACAGTCAACGAAGTGCATGTTTCTATCTATGCAAAGAAGGCCGACAAAGAGCGCAGTATCGTGGAGTTTGAAGAGACACAGGTCAGGACGTCAGTGATATTTTTATGGGCAATAGCCTCAGGTCACGTTCCTCAGGTTAAATTTACTATATACCTCGCCGGATCTCAGAAGTTTTCTCGGACGCTAGACCTGTTTGGACCGATTGATCCTAAACGATCTACCTATGAGGTCCTGGGAACCAAAGTACGAGTGTTGTGTTATCTCTTTCCATTCATTTTTGGCCAACATTGGGTCTAGGTTGAACTTCATCTTCGGAAGCGCGATGGGCGAAGCTGGACACTCTTAGAAAAAACTTCCCAGAGCATTGGCAACATAAGCCTGACTTTTGGCGTTGGGGGCAGGACAGGGACGATCGGCGCGAAAGAGTTGGTCCTTGATGATGTTAACAAAGTTCGAGATTAGTGAATTTTGTCTGGTATGCGCGACGAGGCAGGGCGACCCTCCCAAGGCCTCTCACGACTCTATAGGATACTGATTCCCGAAGCCGCTCACCTAATCTGGTCTCTTCGGTGTGAGAGAGTTATCCAGAATAAGAATGCTCCCCATACGGAGATTGTCATTGTAAGTAGATGGAACAAGATCATAACAAGAAGAGCCGAACTAGACGTCAAACTGACCAACAAGAAACTGGGCAAAAAAGCCCTCCGAGCCCCCCTCGTCATGAACACATGGGGGAACACAGGCGTCATACGTAGTATCACTGCTCGAACCACAGGCTAGAGCCCAAAGCGGGGTTTTAGTGGGTAGTGAGCCCGATGCGAGAGCCGGACGGAGTAGGCTAATCTTAAACTGCCGGGCTTGGAGTCCCAGACTAGTGCGTAAATGCATTTCCTCGCGGAGACTGCGCCCCCCGGTGACGGGAACCAGGTTGAAATCCCTGGTCTGCAGCCATGCGGTGGGAGGGAGACGTCCAGGGCGTTGGCCTATCCTGCTGTAAACGCTACTCCAAAAATAAAAAAAAAACTTTGTCTGGTATGTCTGTACCGACCAAGTACAAGGAAATCATACTTTACGGGGCAATAGTGCAACTAGTGACGAATTGTATCATCTAGGAAAATTACTAGAACATGACCTTCAAGAAAAGCTACTAGAGTGTACCAGGCTTTTCTATCTTTTGGTACATCTGTATCATGTCTCCTTCTCGGATGTCTCCAAAGGACGGGCCAAAGCAGAGGCCACACTCTGTGCCCTTGCGTATTTCGGTTACATCTTTCTTCAAGATTCGCATCGTGTCCAATGAACCTAATACGACAATAAGTTCAAGTTGATTATGCAACTCAAGGCGATTACCTTCATATAAAGTAGCACCATTCCGTATGAGCCGAGCAAATTTGGACTTTTCAATAATGCCGTTCGTGACACGACAACCCGCTACCTTCTTGGTTTGTTTGGCCTTGAGCTGGATATCAAAAAGCTGCAAGACGACAGCCTCCCCGGTCACCCTTGTTTCGATTATCACGGGCAAAAGAGCTATGACTTTTTCTTTGATAACCTCCATGAGGCGGTAAATGATATCGGAGGAAATGATGGGAACCCCATTCTGGGCCGCCATAATTTCAATCGCTTTTGGAGTCTTGACGGAAAACCCGACGATAGTGCCTATGGCAAATAAGTTGAATCTAAGATGAAAGGCTAAAATTTTACATACTGCCAGTTGCTTGAGCCATCGTCACGTCCGCCTCAGATATATCACCAACACCAGATGATATCACCCGAGTGATAGCCTCCATGTTGCCTATTCCTTGAAGAGCGCCTTGGGCGGCCTCCGCACTACCACTAACGTCTGCTTTGATGATGAGACGCAACTCCTTGGGGCCTTTCTCAACTTCAGGTGAATTCTCTTTCAGGGACTCCCCGAATTCTAGCTCCAGTTCCCTTTTTTCACGCTCCTGTCGGCGAACAGAATTGATTGCTTCTACGTCGATCAATGTTGATTCTATATGAGCTTTGCGCTGGCGATTGACGAGAGCCATTTTGACTTCAGTCTCAGTGCCCTGAAGCACCTCATCGCCTGCATTGGGCACTGTTTTCCAACCAGACACAGTGATCGCCATCCCGGGATATGCTTCCATGACTGTGGCACCTGTGGCATCACTCATGACCCTAACTTTGGCTGTGCTCAAACCGCTGATGAGATGTGATCCCGCTTTGAGGCACCCACGAAGGACCAGCACTGTAGCTACAGAGCTAAAAAAAAACCTAGTATTCATACTCGAAAACGGATGCTGATGATGCTTACCCAAGACCTTTTTGGACTTTAGATTCAAGGACATAGCCTTGGACTGGGCCTTCTCTCTCTGCCCGCAAATCTTGCATTTCCGCCATTGCTGACAAAGTCTCGACTAGAGTTGGCAACCCTAGTCTAGTTAGACCAGAAACTTCTACAGACGGTATATCTCCACCGAAATCTTCCAATTGCATGTCCGCAGCAAGAAGGGCTCTTTTCACGGCATCCTGGAGCAGATGAGTACAAGGTATAGATTACTACAATTTTCACTTACTATGTTAACTCCTGGCTTATCGACCTTGTTGATGGCAACCACAACACCGATTTTTCCCAAATCCTTCTTGATCAAGCTAATGACTTCCTTAGTTTGAGGCATGATACCATCATCGGCAGCTACCACAAGGACAACAATGTCCGTTACTCGAGCACCACGGGCGCGCATGGCAGAAAATGCTGCGTGACCCGGGGTATCAAGAAAAGTAATAGACCGTGGTCCATCCGCAGCGCTCGATGAAGGAACCGGGACAGAGAAGGCACCTATATGTTGTGTAATCCCGCCGGCTTCACCTTTCGCGACTGAGGTTGAACGAAGGCTGTCAAGAAGGGTGGTTTTACCATGGTCGACATGGCCCATTATTGTCACAACAGGTGGACGATTTTGAAGAGATGCCGGATTTGAGTGCGGAGGGCTACATAGGACAAGTAGTTTAACGACAAAGCGACAGGAAATAATTGAATAACCGACGTGGGATATATATCAAAAGCAGCTTCATCGTCGATAATTGGTTTTCGACCAAACTCTTCAGCCAAAAGCGCAGCATAATCAGCGGTCAGGACTAGAAACAATTAATCAAGGACAAGAATGGAACTGAGTAATGACAGACCGTAATCGTATTCAGCTTCTTGACTCATCCCAGAAAACCTCATCTTCCGCTGCAGGCGTTCTAGATGATATATGTATGAGAAGAATTGAGATTTTTGAAGACAAGATGATCTCACCGAGTCGAACACCTAGAAGTCGTGCAAGTGTACCGACAGAAACTGTAGAGGGTATGTAGACATCGGCAGATACCTTCTTAACTACGACTGCCTTTTTAAATTTTTTAGCCTGTTTTTGAATGGGTTCCTTCTTTTCCGATAGCATGTTATCTCTATGACCCCTGGTCAGTAATGTTCCGCGTTCCTTGAATGTTTTTCTATTTGTTCGCTCCGGGCGATAATTACGATTGTTTTGTCTTTCCGTTACTGTCCCCCGTGATGTTTGGCCTGGATGGCTGAAGTCACCTTCGAGTAAATTATTTGAGAGGCGTGAATCCAAAAACGACTGTTTTTTACGCTCGGGTACGGAGTTGTACGAGTTGCGCGGTCCTACGTTTCGTAGAGATGTCAATTGAGCCGTGCGTTCGTTGCGATACCCTTGAAGAAGTTGGCTGCGAGACGGAGTCCTTTCCTGGAGACTAGTGCCGTTACGAGATAATGCATCGTCTCGTGGTCTTAAATTCAGGTGAGGTGCAGCATCTCGAGGTTTGATTCCGTTACTCCGCGAAGAAAAGTCAGACCGAGAAGGTTCATTGACATCTTGTGAGGCTGACGGTGTGGGTCTGACCCACTTGCTTGGAGTGCTGGATGCTGAATACCGAGAAGAAGTGTTGGAGGGTGGCGAACTGCGGAGTGGGTGGCTTGCCGTTTTGTTGGTGGTCGGCTGAAATGATGTAGGACGAGCCCACTTGTTCATACCTGTGGTCGGCGAGGTGTCTGAGCGTAAAGATGCAGGGAAAAGGTTTTGTCGGATATCCTGAGAGCTCGACGCTTTGGAATGACCTGGTGAAGAAGAACTAGGAATATCCCATTGACCGATATCAATCGTCTCGGAAGGATTGTCTGCAAGGGGTCTGGGCTGAACAGAAATGAATCAATTTGCCAAAAAAAAAAAAAAAAAGAGGAGCATCACGACACACCTTGACCCGTGCAGAAGTTGCAGCCGAACGCGACGATGAGCATGATGTATGGGCTAAACGGAAGATTTTGCGATGTCGGTGCATAGCAGCCGGCGCCAAAACGATTTCCTACAATTTCTCTTACAATCCCGATGGTCAGGTGACCATATGTCATGTGTTTTTCTTCGTTAAGTCTGAACCGACGAAGCAAACAGGTGTATTCAGGGCACGCCATCGTCCTCCGTGTGAAACTTTCAAAGTGCCCGGGAGGCAGTTCCTTTTGGAAAGGCGGTCTCAGAAGAAGATTCACAACTATGGCACACCAGCATGCGTCCATCCCGATGATGGCCTACGCCATTTACTCATGGAAGATCATACTCTCGTCATGGAAAGGTGGGCAGGTCTCAACCCGAAACTCATAACGTTCAACCTCCGAAACCAGACAAATCGAGATGCTAACTATATCCGTCGGATTTGAACAATCCAACAGATACACTATCCATCTATGTTCTCTCCATACGATGAAACTCATTCCTCAGCAATCTCACTGACAGGTAACGAAGCTGTTTTACCTATTGGCTACATCGCGGCGAAAGGATTTCTTGTTGCGATGGATCGTCAAATGTTTGCAACTCATCGTCCATTTAGGGCTATCATCATCAATTCATGAGGCTCCCATCCTCTGGGTATGTAGTATATTACCCTCATGATGGATTCAAGACCAATCCTCTCAGATTTGTAGACCATTTGAATGCATCAATTCTAGAATGTATGTTCAACGTCTCAAAGAGCTTTCAAACTATACTTCGAATGGCAAACCTGTACTTAACGCATTTGCTGAAATATAGCAGCTATGGCATCTTCAGCGGCGACGTTATGACCTTTTCCTTTGGTTCGTGTCCACTTCATCTGTATGACACAGATCCAACGAAATTCAGCGAGGGTCATCGTCGAATATTCTCTGTCGGAGCCGCAGCTTGAGCCCGACACAACTGTATCTATGCAGTTTGCCAAAGACGACATAGTTTTTCTATCCTGGCACTTTGGACTTTTTGATGGGGTGGGCGATGAAGTAGCCTACATATTGATAGGGCCTTTTGAGGCCTCGGCCGTGAGGTTAGCCGGTACACTCTCAGTAGATGGTCATCATAATTTCACGGTTTCTGCAGGTTTTCACGGACACAGGTTCGTAATTACGAGGATGTGTCTAACCAAAGTATCTAGGAAGATACTCCGTTACATTTTGGCCCCGGCCCAAGGAAGGCAGCGACATCAAGACGAACGTTGACGGGGTCCCTGATTTGGTATTGTTTGCACAGATGTACAATGTTGGCCGGGGGCTCGCTTACTCTCACGCTGGCTGGTATGAGTCACTAGCTCGAGTTCCCCGAGGTAATTTTGACACTCAATATCGATTTAGATCATTTTTCGCGGAAATCTGGAAGGCGAGCATTCAAAATTAAACGATGGAGACGTGGGTTCTGTTGCGATATCAGTATTTGCCAGAGTACCACAGACTTGAAGGAGATAATAACTTCAGCTCACGTAAGCACTGTAGTCAATTTTCATGTCCTGGAGTCAGTGATGTTCGTACTGAATACACTGACGTCCAGGTATGTATCTAGATGTACATGGTTAATATATATACTGAATACACTGACGTCCAGCTCTTCTCGCGATTCAGTCTCGCCTATCGGACTTAGTCTGACGCGCCTGCGCATAACTTGCTGCAACAGGTTCACGATGCCGTAGTCCCGGATCGCTTTCCATGTCGCATTGGGAGTGATATGACAGATCATGAGAGGAAAGTTACGGATATTTCACCTCGCAAGCACAAACACGTCAAAAACTGTACTAAGATCCCCTAGATTCAGTCTCACAACTCATTGATCTACTTAAACAGATGGTTTTCTTTCATTTCATATGCACCATGCACCGGATATACTGACTACTTAGTTTACCTAGAATTACTTATGTAGTTTAGTCAGTCAATTAATTTCATTCATTCACCTTACTTATGGGACCAAGTGTGACTAAATCAAATCAAAACGGAAGTGTTACGTTTCGCGACACGACGCGTCTTGAACTGAGCTGTGTGACCGAAATGTATGTTCTGCCACCGCACCTTGCAAATGGCGCCCGCTCTTACGCTGAGCTCTATTCCGATATCATTACCACTTATCGTTCCTATCCTCTCACCTCTGCCTCGTCTGTAACTATACTCGTTTCCACCAATGTCGATGCCCTCTGTGCTGCCCGCATGCTCAGTACCCTGCTGCATCAGGACGATATCATACATCGCATTATTCCTACCCCTGGATACGATGAGCTCATGGAAGCTGCGGAAGACGCGGTAAAAAATGATGAGGTATGTATGTCCAACATACGACCGTTCATCTACTGAATCATGGGGTCCTTAGCTTCGCACTCTTATCATGCTTAATGTAGGCGGATACCTGGATCTTGCGGCCGGAGATTGGCTTGGAAACGCAGGGTCCAGACTCAAAATACATGTCATTGACTCTATACGTCCTATCCATCTTGCAAATTACTATGAAGCACCAGATGTATTCGTGTGGGACGATGGGAGTGTGGAAAAAGCCCATGAATTCCGGAAAAGCTTCGAAATCACCTTTGTGAGCTTCTCTATGCATTTTCTGGTGTGCCTACTCCCTACAAATTGAATAGACTGCTCCTGAGGTCGACTCTGATTCAGAGGATGACTTTGACGGTTCTGACAATGATGACGTCGAAAATCTTGAGGAGGATGAAGAAGATGATGAAGACACTTATGAGGATAGGGAGTCAACTTCTGGAAAGCGACGGTTGGTGGGCAGTGGCGTCAAACCCAACAAGAGGCGGCGTACAAATCACGACGTACGTCCGGTTTGCTAGAAGGCCTCGTCACTGCTAATACATTGATTGTAGAGGTCAGACAGGATTACCCGACGGGACTATAAGAATCATGAAGAAACGGTAAAGGCCTATTATAAAGGTGGCACAACCCACGGCCAGAGTGCTGCCGCCGTGATATACATTCTGGCGACCGTTCTTGAGCGGGTTGACAATGATTTTCTCTGGTTCATTCATTTCTTTCATTTTTCTTTCTTTTCTTTTGGTCTCATGAAATATACAGGCTGGCTATTATGGGACTCACATATCAATATATCACATCCCGTATCTCTCGAGAATATTACGACGCCCAACAGGCTATATATGATGATGAAGTTTCCAGGCTCAACCCTCTGCCTCTAGACAGTGCGATTATATCCATAAACCCGGATGATGCAAGCGTAAGAGCTTCAGATGAACTTCGATTCATGCTCTTTCGACACTGGACACTGTACGACGCAATGCTTCATTCAAGCTATGTCGCGAGTAAATTGGGAATATGGAAAGAACGTGGTCGTAAACGTTTGACGGGTTTACTCGCTAAGATCGGGTAAGTTCCTTTCAATTGTCTTGCTCATTGCCACCTTCATGACCATACTCCCTAGGTTCTCTATAGGACAGACTCAGCAGCCCTATGCCCATATGGATATGGACCTCAAAAGAGATCTTGTTCGGAAACTCACTGAAATTGCTCCTGAATACGGTCTAGTCGAGTTATCATACCCTTCCTTCATGCGGTGTTTTGGATATCGAAGCCAACCCCTCTCCGCTGCTGATGCTGTTGAAGGTATAAGTGCATTGTTAGATGCCGCAGGTGGTGTGAGGATTGATGTAGAAATCGAGGGTGCACGCAATGGAGGGGAATGGTTTGGTGGCGGTCGGGCTTGGGAGGCGAACACGGATGGGGATTCTGGGCAAAAGAAAAAAGAAGATGAAACGAGAGAGCTGCAACAGACTACTGTGGCAGGTGGAGGGCCCGTATCCAAAGTACCACACATCACAAGTAGAGAGGAACTAGAATCAAAACGGAGTGGCTGGTGGATCCGAAACTTCTGGACAGCCTATGATGCACTCAATGAGTAAGTGGACATTCATCTTGAGTTTGAGAACGATATTAACTGTCGAATTAGCATAGTAGCATTGCGCGAGGCCCTCGGTCTTTCAATGGCGCTTCACCGAGCTATAATTCGGCAGGGAACATCCATCATTGATAAACAAGATATCAAAACTATGGCGGGCTATCGTGTTGTTGTATTATCTCAAGGCCCAGATCTCGCCCTCTTCACTCACCCCGGTGTTTTATTGCGGCTTGCATTATGGCTTGTTGATGCATTGCGGGACCACATACCTGCAGTGACTAATGGTTCCAAGGCGAAGCGGAGAAGTTTGCCCTTTGTTGTTGCTTGCCTAAATGAAGTGACAGAGACATATATGGTTGTTGGTTTCATGGCTGCCTTGGAGTTTGATGACGTGCGGAAAAAGTGAGTACATCTACTGTGAAAAGTCTATGTTATCCATTTCAAGTTCCTGACGTTGTTACAGCGAATTTACCCATACTTTCATCAGTGCCAGAAGGATTTGTCGCGCAGAACTTCGGCATACATCATTCGATGCAACTGTGGTGGAACTACCACGGAAGGACTTGAGAATATTTTTGGATGCTCTGTGCGAAGGACCGCATGGTCCCATTTCGTGATGTGCAAGGAATTAGATTTACAAGTATATTTTGTACATGTTCCACATTTCCATATCCGTACGAATCGAGATCAATACAACAAGTGAAAGCAGTCAAGCTCCAGGCTATACGTCTGGATTCGCCGAAATGAATAAAAGAGGATTTCAATATGTTCAGGTCGTGCAAGTTCTAATACATCATGAATCTCCTCGTCTTTCCAGCTGGCTATATATTTGAGGTGTTTGCTTGTCCGGATGCCAAGCAAGCCAAACGCTGGTTGGAGATCTGTCAAATGGTAGATGGGTACGCATGAGAAATTACACAACATCAGTCTCTTCCACTGTGGTACGTTCTTCTACAGTGGCTATCCTGGTCAGGTTTCAAATCGTGATGAGTTTAAGTGCTGATACCCAACGCCTGCTGCTGCTGGTGGCTCGGCAAGGAATTGTTAAGTGATTGACTTGGAGTTGGTTGCAAACTTCAGAAGACATGAAGGTGCTCTTTCCCAAGGCCACCCCTGTCATATGTGTAATGAATTTACGATGGCAAGTATGCAGGGATGTAAATATACCACACGATAGTCTGGGACTGAAAAGATTTTAGTCTCCTGTTAACCCATTCTTCAACTTGAATGACTTTAAAAATTTATATTGATCCCAATGATTATCCTACTGCAGCAGCAAGCCTCGCGCGTAATTGGGGTTTTGATGCCCTCCATTAACCCTTCTGTAGTTTAATTTTGTAAGAGGTCTATCGTGCATCGATACGACCATAGCTGTTTATGTGCAGCGTAGGTAGATATCATACATAGTGTATTATAGCTAATATTGCCATAGCTGCCATTGTGTAGATATCACACATAGTAACATAGTAACATATGTAATTCGAAGTACTTATGTAAGTTGAGAGTGTGTGGGATCAAGCGAGCCGCATTTACAATGGTACACACGCTGACACTGATCCCAAGCCAACGCGTACGCGAAATCACTTGTTGGCTGCAACTTACTTAGCTTCCTGATTCTTATAGATTCTCGGATAAATTGTTCATCTCGATATTTGCTTGAAGAAAATACATATATACCTAGCGGAATTATCGTTTCTGGATTGACGTCAACAACGGAGGCAGAGTCTATGTCACCAAGGGCTGCGAGAGGACATCGTCCAAGGAGTTCTCCACTTTGTGAGTCTTCTCTCTCGGTGTGAAGTCCCACTCAAAACAAGTACATCATGGTACAGCTCGCGATTTCTTCTTATTCATAACTCTGTGTTTTGTTCTGGCTTGTTCTTTGGTGGTGATCTGCCGCCCGCTGGTGTGGAAATCGCTCGTGTGCAGCCGATTCTAGTGTGGATTGTAGGACCATATTGTGGTCGCTGTATTCTTCAACTTTCATAAACCTACTGACTGGAGGTGCAGCAATCCAGTGTTTTACCATTACATCTGCAAAGCCATAAAATAAGGTGAAGCTAAAGGATCACAACAATGTAAACATTAGGCACGAGCGCATCCTCTCCATTGTGTCGTGCATGGAAATTTTTCCGATGTCTATTGAATGAATGAATGAATTCAGTTTATGCCGCCGGCAAGCCACAAAGCGGGGCTAGAGTACTACCAGTGTTGTAACTCGGCAATCGTCGTGCTAGGATACCTGTATTGTACTTTGCAGAATTTCTGCAGCGAGTAGAGTGGCTTGGTCACATCACGAAACACTTCGCTCAGAACTCGGGTATGGTTTTCGCATTGGTGGAGGGATTGGGGGGTTCGTATTCTGTGTTCTTCTGGTGTACTCGTGTACGCGGGGTGTCTTGACCTCCTGTGATGCGTGGGTCGCTACGCTATCTTGGGTCTTCCTGCCTGTTTTGTCTTCGTCTCTAGTTCCTTCCCTCCGCGCCTTCTCTCTCTCTTCCTTGCCCTCTTTCAACCTCTTCCTCCAGCCCATATGCCTCCTCTCTCTCCCTCTCCATCCTCGTCCACCACCTCTCCTCGCCCCCCCGTCTTCCTCGCCGTATTCCGTCGGCTTTTCCTTTCATTTGCGTTTTGTGCCAGTTTTCGTGAACGCCCAGGATTTCTCTAGGAATTTCACCACTGCTGCTAGTCCGTCCTTTGTGTCTAGGAGGATTCCCAGCTCCAATTGTTCATCCATTTTCCGTCGTATCTTGAGCACATTTGGATGATGTGTTCTCGTGTTTGATACCTCTCGCCGCAGGGGCACCTTGTCAATTCATTAGGCACAGATTTAGCGTAGTACTCGCCAATAAATGCGTGTTTCGTTCAACATTGTGTAAGCCTCCTGAAGCCCTCCCTGTGCGCGTGACGTGTTCTCTGTGGTTTCCACCACTGCAAATCCTCCTGTGGGCGCCGTCTTCCTCCTCGTCCCGCCACTTGTCGAGTGCTCTTTCCTTTGTCCTTCTTTTTGCGTGGGTTATGGTTGTATAGTATCGTGTCCGCAGTTCTGCGCCTGCTTTGGCTTCTTCATCCGCTCTTTCGTTCCCCAGTACGTCTGTATGGCCCGGGCATTGTTCAATGCTCATCGCCATTGTACGTCATCACCTAGGAACTTGTCTACTGCGGGTGTTAACGGGTTTCGGTTTGCCTCCGTACGCCGATGTAACTGCTGCTGTTTTGTCAGCGTATATGTGGATATGCTTTACTTGCCTGTTTTCTCTCATATACCTTGTTGCTGCCGTGCTAATCCCACTGGCTCTGCGTCATAGACTTCCGCTTTGTGGCCAAGTCCGCCTCTGTCCGCGATGATCTCCCTTCCTTGATGGTCGGCGACGATGCCACAGCCCACTATTTTGGTCCCTCTTTCGTCATCTTCTTCCCGCATGGATCCGTCTGAGTAGACTATCATGTGAGACTCGTCAGTTGCTATCTCCCTGATTTTCCCATTGTGTTTTTCGGCCTCCATTGATTTCTTCCCTTTCTCTTGGGCTCCCGTGATTGTTAGGCTTTGTCCGTGATCCTTTGCTGTTTTTTTTTTTATGGTGGAGAAATAAATGTGTCGATTTTTTCTCCCGTCGCTGGTTTGTAGGTTTGCTTGTCCAGTCTGCCAAGTTGCGTGAGTTCCGCCGGTTTTTTTTGCTTCGCGTTGGCTTCTTGGACGGGAGCGGAGGGGGGTTCGCTACTGGTTTGTCCCTCTCCATTCTTCTTCCGGCCATTCTATTACGGGTTTAGTGTATCTTATTATGTGCAACCTGTTTGCGTATCCTTCGGCCGTAATGTCTAGCGTTATTTCGACCGGCGGTATCACCATGTCTACCTCCAGAGCTTTAATTGGCGCTGTCCTGAACGCTCCCGACACGTGTCTAAGTGCGTCGTTCTGTACTCCTGTCAGTTTTTTCACATGTGCCTTTTTCCGTATGTCAGTTCTTCCGACCAGGGTAACTTATCCTCCTAGCCACTATTCCTTCGAGCACTTTTTCCCAGACACTCCAGTAGTTGGATCAGTACATACGCCCTTGGTTCCGAGTAATCTGGCTTTTTTTCGGTTTCCGTCGTGCTACGGCCACCGCTTTTCTCCATGGCTTCGGGTGATATCCCGCCTCGACACAGTGATGCATCGCGAATATCGTCCCTTACTCTGCTTCCCATGCCCAACGTGCTGTGCTAAACGATTTCTGACTCGCCCCTTACGCCTTCTTGGTGCTGGGGTGGTATATTGCCTCCCTTCCTTCATCTCGTGTAACCTCTACGTGTGCGTGATTGGATGTATATTGAGTGAGAAACACAAACAGTGTGTCTGCTTCAAGTACTTTTTCCACGTCTAGATGTACTATAATTGACAAGAACCACAAATCTCGATAGCGTCCACCCACGACATTACGATTTCTGTGTGAACTTCCTTCCACACTGACGTCCATTATGTTGCAATGGTGTTGCCGCACTCATGATTGTTATTCAATTAGTTGGACTATGACATCTACCAGGTGCCTAAGTGTGACCATGGGCACAGACACCGTATGAGGCGTACCCAGCCAATCACGTACTCAAGGATTTATCACCTCCCAAGTTCAAGCTGCACCACAATATTCCCACTGGCCTCAAAATTGTCAAAGGTCCAGTAAGTAACCGTTGAGACAAAGCCATTGGTGTTATCGCTTTGTTCAACGATTGCTACTCCGTCAACGCTAATCTGATAGGTCGATGCGATGGTTGACAAGCTGTAAATCGAGATAGAGGAGTCGCTATCGATGTCGACAATGTGGGTTTGACAGTCTCGAGTATCCAAGCAAGTTTGCGAATAATTTTGGTAGAAACTGTAAAGACCAGCGCCTGCCAAGAACTTGGGATATGAAGTGAGGACTAAAAAGGAGGAGACATACCAAAAATGATGATGTTTTCGGATGTTTCTACGCTGAGAGCCCACGCAGAGACGTCTGTTTCGGAGAACTCTGGATCCTTAAAGGAACAGTCGAGATCGAACGGTTCAGGAACGGGTGGGACAGGTTGCCAGTAAGGCTAAATAGAACAGTGTGTTCAAGCTTCCGCGATATCTAAGAAATAGTCATAAATAATTACTGATTCTGTTTGTATGAGGCCGATATAATGATTACGCGCATTGACAAGCCTGTATTGATATAGCACATGGTGCTCGGCTTAATAGAGAATTTCTTGAGTGTCGTTATCCACTCGATACCACGACAGTAGCTGGGACTTACAGGCTAAAAATATTCGGAACTGTTGATCAACATCCAAGATATCAACGACTCACCTGTACCAATCATCCACACAGGTCCTCTTGACTCTGACAATATGCCCCTACCAGAATATATTGAGATTTGAGATGCACCATCGCCGTCAAGGTCATGATCTGCAAGCCAAACCCAGGTACCCTGAAGAACAAGTTGAATGATGCAAAGGTAAGGGAAAACTCTACGAAGCATACCTCCAGGTATGCGGAAGATCCAGGTGTTAGATGTAAGGCAAGAAAAGCAGCCATACACGGTGTCGTGTCTGTTCCTGGGGGACAATTCGCAAACTCGAGCTCCGTATCAGCGGCTTCAAAGCATATAAGCCAAGGCTGTTTCTAGGAAATATGATGCGAATACAGACCTCCACCCAATCTAGATTCGCAGATGGGGATTCAATCCACGAACATAAGGTCTGCGAACACACCTGATATGGGAGTCCCACATGCCAGCACTTCCTTGGTACCCTTCCTGTTCTTGGATGTTCCACTCGACAACAACAGCTCCAGGGGCTATATTGATGGATCAGCGAAATACGCTTGAAGATGTAATGAGTAGTTAGATCATACCTGGCCCCACAGTAGTGAAGATCATGTCAGTTATTTCCACCACCCCGTAAGAGTATTTCTCCCCAACTCTAACGACGACCTGAGGGTTCTCCTGGTCCGAGAATAATTTTCCTTTCCCAGCGATCACCGACCAGGCTTCCCCTACCATCCTTGTTCCCGCGGGCACAATGAGAGTAGAGGTCACAATATAAGTTCCTGCATCAAAGAATACGATCTTACATCCAGCGGACTATCACCTTGGTGTCAGCAATGAAATGCGAGATTCGAAAGGGCATAAATCGACCTTGAAGAGTAAAGATTGAAGAGCAGCTGTGTCGTCGGTCTTGCCATCGCCCCGCGCTCCATAATCCTTTACACTGACGAACTGCCGCACGGAGTAGCCTGCGTATTGTGGATGCGATTTGCCGAAAACTCTGCCTGCATGATCTAAAAGGATGGAGGGTTTTTCAGTTCCAGTAATTGGACCGCGTATGAAGGTATTTGATGAATTGGAGCCTGAGTACACATTGCCTTGACCCCAAGACTTTATAGTAATACTTGCGCCACCTTCCAATACTGTTGTATTGATACCGTCGGCAACAGCAGTTGTGACGTTGTGGAGCCGCATATTATCGAGAATCAGTGATCCCGCTAGCGTTGCGTTGCTGGCTGCTGCTGAGCGGACTGCGATTGGGGTATCACAAATTACTGCGTCTATAATAGATACGGCACTGACTCCCTAAATGCACATGAGTCCATTACAACAGCTTTCAATAGCCCGGTTATTTACCAGCAGGAAGTCAAACCCAATCTACATGAGACGAGAAGCTAAGTTCCTGTGTTCATGAGAGCCATAGAAGTCGTACATTACAATTATTAATCGTGACGCCTTGGAACGTCCAGGCTGACATTTTCAAATTATCAACGCCATCATATATAAGATAACACAAATCTCACCCCAGTTCCAATGATGTAGGATGGCCGTATCTGCATTATTGATTGTGATATTGCGCACAGTAAATCTAGCGCGAAAGCCGTCAATCCAAGGGGGAACGTGAACCAGAATAACCTACTGCTGATTTCCCACCCACAATCCGTACTTGCCTAATCAAACAGGTTGAATTGACCCGAGGTCACAAAGACTTCAAGACTGACCCCCGTTGAAGACCAAGTCTCCCATGAAACCTCCGCTAAATTGGCCATTATTGAGGCTGGAAATTGATACCTGCATTTAGCTCTACTCACCTTCCATTCTCCATCCAGATACCTTTTATAATTCTCAATGAGGACCGGGAGTCATCCAGAAACGTTTGACATACCTTGATGTGCATTGCCAAGTGCAGCTGACATTTCAAATCGGATATTCATTAAAGACGTCGCTTGCGCCACTTGCCAGTGTATGCCAGTTCCTTGGGCACGATCAGAAGGAACTCTTTTGACCTTGCATGAAATATCCGAAAAAAAAATCAAAGATAGACACTCTGACCTGCGAACATCAATGACAAAGTTTCTGACAGAACGAAAACTGGAATGGATTAGGAGAGTCAATTTGGTAAGTTGTGATATCTTCATACAAATTGTTGGTATTTTCAAACCATTGCGAGCCAGTTCCTGGAATGTAGGGATCCGCATCTGGCAAGATTGATTCTTCTTCAAGAATGTCCCCATACCTGTTAACTAACATCCTTACCAATGACAGCCAACCCATCGAAATCGGTTGAGGCAAGTAAAGTAGGAGGATTCTTTGGATTACCGACCAATTGAGTATAATAGGAAGTATTGATTGAAGAAGAAACGAGGTAGACCCTATGCCAAAACATCGTCAAAGAACGATTATAATGTCAGATTGAAAGACCTCACCCTTCTGGAAAATACACTAGAGCTGGGGAAAGACTGCCCCAGAACCACAGAAAATCATCAATTACTACATTGAGTTGATGTCAAGCTCACACATACGTTGACGAGTTGCAAGGCACATTGTTACCTCCACAACGATTTCCAGATGATATTGCGAGGCTAATTGAATCATCGAATCATCTACAAGGAAGGATGAGAAACGTACTTACTTGATAGCGAGCGTGTCATCAACGAGTCCATCTCCTTTAGCGCCAAAGTCCTTGGCAGATACTAGGTAAGAACAACGTTGCATATTCAGTCAATACCCGTATACCTTTACATTACGAAAGACTTGGTACGTCGGGTCAGGATTGTACGCAGAGGAGCCTTGGTGCTTTATCGACTCTAGCCAGAAAGATTCGCTGGGATGTGCAGCCCCGAAGTTATGGCCAAGGCGTACAATCGCTTGTGCCGAAGCAACATATGACAAAGACCTGAGGATACCTATAATCATTTGGGGCTGAAACAAGTCGAGTAGGTGGGACTCCGCTTGCTGTGTTTGATTCAAAAGCAATATTCACTGGCAGTATTCGGCATCGAAACTCCTCGGTCCTTTGATTGATCGTGAAGGTATTCTGGCTTGTCTCATTCATCATTCAAGCCTCGAGCATGACAGTTCAGGCCCACGTTAACTGAGAACGCAACCGTAGAGAACCCGAATCAACCTTGTCATGTATGTACATGACGTGAACTCATGGCCGATACGAAGGACCAGGGAAGGAATACCTCAGAGACAGTTGTGGCTTCTCGATGGACCTTAAAGCTTCAAGGTTATTGCTACAGAGCGAAAATTATTGGGGTAAACACCCCTGAGAAATATTGGTGGGTTTCTGGATTTCCATCTATTATAATCATAGTTCATGCCAAATAACGCTTGTCTTGGCCTTAGAGGAATGATTGAATGATTGAATGAATTTGGCTTATGCCGCCAGCAAGCCGCGATACAGGGCTAAGAGGCGGGGGTGTGACGCTAGTACTCTACTCCTGGGCGTGAGGTAATGATCGTGGTTAGTATCGTACGTGTAGTGTATGTAAATGTTTGGTATTAGAGCTTTCCTCGCAGATGTTTGTATGGGCGTGTGATATGTGCTTGGCCCAGGATAAAACTATTTTGAAACCCTGCTTCTGCTTCTGTTGGGCAGGACCGGACTTATGTTGGGAACAAGGTAACGGAAGGTTTCGGGACTGTAATGAAGAGCTAGATAACCTCAGAGGTTGATGGAACATTTATTTATTATGTATATACCTGTAACGAAGAGGTAGATACTGAAGCAGAGTAAGTGTAACGAACGTGTAAGTACTCACACCTCAGTAGTTGATAGAACACTGAGGTGTTACGGAAATGAACGGACAGAAAACATACGAGAGATTACTAATCAGGTAGTCGTCAATGATCCGTTGACGATCGTGTCCTCGCGGATCAGATGACACCGAGGAGTTCGCGGAATCGTTCAAATTTGACGCGAGCGAGGGATTTGGTGAAGACGTCTGCGATCATATCGGACGTAGGAATGTAGTGAATCTGAATCAGTTGAAACGCTCCGTCGAACAAAGTGAAAGTGGACGTCGATGTGTTTGGTGCGACCATGAAAAGTAGCTTCCTTCGATGGTTGAATGGCATCCTGATTGTCACAGTATAAATTGGTAGGTAATCTATCATCAATCATCAATCATCATTTCATCTCATCTCATCTCACAAGCTATGTCCTGTGCCTTTGGCACAGGTATGTAGCTTGTGTAGCTTGATGGGAGCTTGCCCCCAAACCTCGACTGCATCTCGGCCCCAACATTGTAAGCTTGGTTAGGGCCTTGTGTTCAAAACTCAATGCTTAATCCCAGGCCCAACCTTGCAAGCTCAGTTAGGGCCTTGTGTTCAAAACTCAATGCTTAATTCCAGCTCTAACCTTGCAAGCTCAGTTAGGACCTTGTATTCAAAATTCAAGGCTTAATCCTAGCTCCAATCTTGCAAGCTTGGTTAGGGCCTTGTGTTCAAAACTCAATGCTTAATTCCAGGCCCAACCTCACAAGCTTGGTTAGGGCCTTGTGTTCAAAACTTGATTCTTAATCTTCAAAACTCAAATTTATCAACTTAATGTTCTCTCATCGTATAAGGAAGATATCAGACAGAAACTATATAGGCCAATACTGCAATGTCCTAATTTAAAAATACAAAGTCTAGCTAGATACATTAGAAGAAGTTAGTAATAAGAAGTTATCATATTCCAAGATATATACTTACATTTATCCATTTGTCAATCATTACATTCATCCATTTGTTCATCATCAGATACTAAAATGTATAAAGATTAGTGATCAAAAGTGAGTTTATCTAAAGTGAGACTTACATTTGCAAACCATTCAGTATTTCTTAATAGACTATATTTGTGTTGTCCTTGTTGTATTTTCTGGTGGCAAATCACCTTGATATGATTTCCAGATGTACACCTAGACAGTGCCACATAAAGTTGTCCATGTGTAAACACAGGTGACCAAAGATCCAATCCAACTTACTTGACTGATTGACCTTGAGACTTGTTGATAGTCATAGCAAAGGCCAATTGAACTGGGAATTGTCATCTGCATAATGGAATAGGCAAATCCTCTTCAGAGGCATCAATGTTGATTCTTGGAATCATAACCACTGTTCCTCCAAACTTGGCATCTCCACTGATGATCTGGCATGTGAGAACTCTGGTGTTGATATACTAGCTCAAAAAACTGCCCCAATGTTTGGCCTTTTTGGAAAGATTCACATGGTGTGCAACAATTACCAAAGCAAAAAATCGTAGAAAATCACATGACATACAACTGCATCCTGGCTTCATAATCATGTATAGATCATGTGATTTGGACAAGAACTCGCTTATTAATAAATCAAACAAAATATCCAATCATTGGGGCAGTTTTTTGACTCACTTTAATTTTCATATTTTCTCAATACTTTTCAGCAGTAGAAGATAGAAACACCTTGTGGGAAGTATAAATAATGTCATGTGACCTTGTTTGTACTAATTTGACATGTTCAACTTCAATCAATCACCTTGACACTCTACTGTCGTGCATGAAGTAGAAAGTGCTCTGGGTAAGGGAGCTCGGGAGCAGGGGGTTGGGTAGGGGCGTAACAAAGGAGAAGATGGGTAGCGAAGGGGGAGTGGTACGGATCGGGGTGGGAGTAGGTTCAGAACGGAGGGAGTAGGTACAAAATGGGCGGGGCGGGTTGGTTAGGAGACCGGGGTGAAGAGAGAAAGAGATATGGATGATAGGTAAGGAAATGGAGAAGAGAAACGGAAAGGAGAAATGAGTCATGGAACGGAACAAGGCACAGAGATGAGAGACGAGAGACGAGACGAGAGAGAGAGAGATGAGAAAATAGATTGAGATTGAGATAGAGACAGAGACAGAGACAGAGACAGAGACATGGAAATACGGAGAACTACAGTTAATATCAAGACTACCTGACTTGTATGCTACCCTATGGTTTATGTACTACCCTTCCGCTAAGTCCCGGGTAGGATTCTAGCCGGGACCGAGACATCTGATTCCTCTGGCTGGGCTGGCTCCCAGTCCCGGGGTCGTGGGGCGTGCTGGTGCGGGTCACGGCGGGCTTGTGTCGGGCGGGTCGGTGGTCATGGTGCGTGGTGGTGGCGTCCCTCGGCGCCACAGAAGCAGGTGGCATTGTGACGTGCCGGCAGTTCGTGGGAGGAATGTTGCAGAATGTTATGTGATGGCCGGGATGCCGGGGGTCCAGGTGTGTCCGGTGACAGGGAAGCCTTGGGGTGACGTGTCGGCCGAGATGCCGGGGTCCGGTGATGGCCAGGGATCTGTTTGGGGATGGCCGCGGGTGTTGCCGGTGCAGCGTTGGGAGGTTGTTGGCGGTCCTGAAGGTGCGCAAGGGATGCGGGGAAGGTGTGTGTTGGGGCTGGGGCAGCGTATGGGGGTCCGGAGATGGCAGGGTCATGACATTACCCCCCCTTCAGCATCGAGACCCTTCGAGATGGGGGCCGCGGTGGCGGTGCCATGGGAATTCGAACCCAAAGCTAGTGCTGGCACAGAAGTTCGTGGAATTGAAGTCGAAGACATACGGTGGCCGTCCAGAAGGTGCTCCGGGGGGGATAAAAAGGGAGACTCACCGCAACTTGTCCCCCATCTTCCCATGTCTTCATCCAGTTCCTCCTCTTCCGGTTTGCCCACTCCCCCTCCCTCTGATGACTTCCGAGTCTGGGTTTGGCAGCAGTACAAGGATCGCCGGGCTTTATACAATTGCCGCTGGCAGGAGCGCGAGCTGTCAGTGATGGTCTGTTGGCGTGAGTAATGCTTGTCTGGTCTATTGTCCGTGCTGACAAGGTTTTTCAGAGGTTGGCTTGCAGACCCTCGGAGCTGGCCCTTCAGGGTTGGCGCTTCCTGCAGTCCCCTCCGTGGCTCCTCTGGCCGCTCCGATCGCCTCCATTGGGCATTGAGTGTCGCAAGAGGCTGCAACGGCGGGGCAGCTTGCAGATGCGTTGGCTTGGGTCTGGGGTCCTCCGACTCTTGCATGATGTTAGGCGCATGCTCTGGTGAGTAGCCTTCTAGCAGTGGGTTCCTTCAGCTGACTCCGGTTGGCCTTAGTGCGTCTTCTGCGTTTGCCGGAGGGGGCCTTGTGAGTTTGTGGCGCCGGAGATAGGCTCGCAGCGAGATTCCTCGGTGTGCAAGGCCTGTCAGGCCTGCCACGAGAGTTGTTCAGTGTCGCGGCTCTGGAGGGCCACCTATGTCGCGGAAGAGCAGGGGTGGGATGTAGAGTGGGTCGTGGCCCAGATGACGGCGGCTCCGAGGTCCAGGTGCATGAGGGGGGGTCGGCGGGAGTCAGGGGGAAGTGGCGTGGGGTCTGGGGCAGTGGTAAAGATAGGGCTGCCACGAGGGGTGCAGAGGGCATTGGGAGTCGGTTCCAGCAAGCAGCGGGCATCTTCTCCGTCCAGTTGGGCCCCCAAATGCCCCCGACGGTCATCTTCCCCTGAGGCGGGCCCCCCCGGGGTGCACGTGTACTCCCCACACATGGGGAGGCTCCTAGGCCCCGCTTCTCCAGCAACTCGCGAGGCGCCCATGGTGGAGGTGGCTGGGCGTCAACGGGTGCAAGCTTTGGTGGGGGAGGTTGCTCGGAGAGATACAGAGTTGCGGGAGGTCCGGAGGGAGTTTGACGCAGCAAGACGGGAGCTGGAAACCCGGATGAGTGCCGAGTTGAAGGAGCTGCGGGCGGAGTTGCAGCGGATGCAGGGGGAGTGGGACGCGATGAGGCAGGAGCTGAAGATGTTGATGGCTTTGGTCAACGTGCGGTCCATCGAGGTCCGAGGCCTCCAGGAGTGAGTCCAGCGCTTCAAGAGTGCAACAGGGGCGCCCGCGGTGGTTCCAGATTTGGGGTCGGGGCAGGTGGCAAGGCTGGAGATGGAGTTGAGGGCCCTCCGAGTGGCAGGGGAGGCGTCCTCTCAGCGCCAGGATTGGTTTTTGGGGGAGGTGGCCACGGGGCAGGGGGAGATCTTATGTAAGTGGCCAGTTCTGGGTTCCTGAGGTTGGCTAACTTGGCCGCCCTTGTTAGGCTGGGTACGGGAGCATCGGCTCCTCCTAGATGCAGCGTCCATGGCGTACGCGTCAATTCAGGATGGTCTGGCCTGGGAGCAGCGGGATGTCATCCTGGAGGTGGCACAGGGACTCTCG
>QGOB01000034.1:0-18533 GCA_003313055.1 Termitomyces sp. MG145 | reverse complement strand
TCAACTTGAGTAACTTTGCTAGGAGTATTGTCTTTGTGAAACTGTACATCTTTTGAAGTGATGATTTTCCCATTTTCTAGATCTTCAAGGCAATATCCCTTGGTTTCATCTGCCCACCATCCCAGAATTTGTACTTGCACAGCTCTTGATTGTAATTTTCCTTGCTGCACTTCCTTAGGTACATGTGCCCAGCCAAGTGATCCCAAAATTTGTGAATGAGAGAGATATCAGGCTTTTGTTCAGTTTTGAACCATTCAGTAAAGGGGATTTAGCCATTCAGGGCAGATGTTGGGGTAATAGATCTGATGTAGATGGCATACATAAATGCCTTGCCCCTATAATGTAAGTCCATTTTTGCACTGTGCAGCACACACCTAGTCATTTACATAAAAATAGCAATTGCATGTTTGGCAATGCCATTGTGTTCAGGCCAGTAAGGATTTGTTGTTCCATGGATGATTCCTTTCCTGCTTGCAGAATGCATTTGTAACTGAGTTTACAAACTCAGTACCATTACTTGACAAAACAACCAGATTGTTGTTTGCATCTCATTACAATTTTTCGAGCAGAATTGTTGATTTTGTCTTTGATTTTGAGAAGTTGTCCTGTGGTATATTGTCAGCTAATCTCAATAACCACCATAGCATAATGGTAATTGTCCCAGGTGGGAACTGACATCAGACCAACCAGGTCCATGACTAACATTTCATATTTGCCATATCTTGTTTCACTATTTTGTGGTAAAGGTAAAGGAGGTCATACTCATTTTCCTCCTGTACTCTGTAGTCCACTGCTAATACAACTTTGGATATCCCTCTGCCAGTTGTGTGAGTTCCACAGCCTCTTTGAGGTCACCCTTACAGCTTTCTCTTGAAGTAATAAGGTTTGTTCTATTACTTCCATGTGGATGTGGTTGGTAACAACAGCATAATGGCATTAATGATAGTGTGATCATCAATTTTGTGATTGACTTCAGAAAAACAATGACAGAGGCTATAATAGTATCTGATATGGTTGGAAATGGAGGTATGTCTATCACTTTTTTTTTTTTTTAGAAAGAGTTCTTGATAGTAATAAATGAATGTTTACACCACTGTATTGCTTGACAAAGTTGGCATGCAACAGTTCCCATATAGACTTTGAGCTTTTGCAGTCAATGATAGATTTCTGTATATTTTGAATTAGACCCATTGCTGCATTGTCTTTATTAAGCCAATCATTGTATTTTTCAAAATACTTTTCTCATGTGATGTACTCCTCTGATTAAAGTATGTCCGTTGACTCTTGACCATCCTTCTGGACACTAACCAAAGATATGCCTTCACTAGGGCAAGTGGATGTCATGAGCTTAGGATATTCAGAAGGAGTTTGAGAGGACACAACCCAAGGGACATGTTGACTCCGGAGTCACTAGATAATACCCCTCCGTCTATAATCGAAGAAGAATAGACAGGTATATTCACTCTGTTTGGTCGTTCCTGATAGATTAGCTTAGTTCTAGCCAAGGCCATGAAACAAAAGGTTCGAGCTCACATCGGCAGGACACTCTTCAGGTTCAGTCTCTCGATCCGGACCGGCTATACGATTCTGGGGCATGGAAATAAAAATTAGCACAACAGAGACTTGACGAATTGCATACCTTATTTTCACTCTTCTCGCCGAGGAAGATGTAACCGTAACCATCATATTTACCGAGCTAAGAGAACAGAAATTAACTTGGGACCTCAGTCCGTGGAAAAATTCGATAGCATACGTCGAAATATTGTCGCCACCAGTCAGAACCCCGGAACCCTTCCATAATATTGATGGTTAAGGCGACTCTGTCGGCTAGAATGTCTTCGACCTCTTGAATTTTCATAGACAGATCTTCCTTATACTTGGAAAGATACGCTTTCCGAACATTCCGCAACTGAGACTTCCATTGTGAATACTCCTGGTTGAAAATGTTGCTGCAAAGTTCCCTGCCTTCGCGGCAATGTTCCTGTTCCTCGACTATGTTTCTAGAGAAGGAACCCGAAGCAGACAATCTCGCTATATCAGCGTCAATCGCCTGAGCACGAAGTGCTTCTTCCTCCATAAACTTCTCCTCAGTTCGCTTCATAAATTCAAGATACTGGCGACGACGCTCTTTTGAATCCAAAGAGCTGGCCTTCATCAAGTCGTCCAGAATCCTCTTCTGTTTGGAAACTATTCTGTCAAGATCATCTTGGCGTTTGGGTATCCACAACTGTTTATTTTTTCCCCTCAAATGTCGAGCTACGGCCCACGAGCGCCCACTTAGAACAATTTGATTAGTACTCTCCCTCACAAGACTGAGGTGTATTACTGACATTTGTGCCCCATGCAATACAATGAAAGTAAGGGGAAGTATTACCACCAGAGGAAGTTCTCGAAGAAAGTCCTTCAGAAGAAGTGAGAGAGAATCACAGCTTGGGGGATCAATCTTTAACCACGACATGGACTTCGAGCCTTTAAATAGAATAAGGATGCATAGTGAAGATTTATCGATGACCAACCTTTGGACTAGTAAGTGTTATGATTCGGGCAAATGATACTTTTCCCTTCCCACTTCTGCCACTCCATTTATATTATTGCAATACAAACGAGTAAACATTGACTACGGATAGTGCCCACTGTCGCCATAGGTATGAAAAAGGATAAGGGGTAGTGTTGTCTTGGTGTGGGTCCAACTACAGCCTCGGCATCGCTGAACAAAAGCACGAACATAAAGACATAAGAACACAAAAAGAAGAACAAACGGACAATACAAACCTGTTTTGTTGCTTTTCAGAGCGCGACAGAAAACAAAAGACAGGCATGCATGACCGCGTAGGACAGGTGAAATTGCAATAGAGGCTAGTATTGCTTCGATCCGCGCTGACTTTGCTCGCGGATGATGGAAAAAGAGTAGAGTGTTGTCAGATCATCATGCGCAAGGGTGTAGGTCTGTAGCTAGCGATTGAAGCAGTCGTGCTAAATTGTAATGGCATAGATTAACCAGTATAACCGAAGTACCTAGTTTCTGCCCGTTTCCGTGTAGAGGTTATGGAGTGCCGTCAGGATGCGGGTGTTGAGTAACAGTAAGATCTGTGGCGGTAGCTCCTAGCCACGAATAGGGGGTGACGTTAGGGGGGCAAAGCTGCTTCAAATTGTATAGATTAACAAGTATAACCAAAGTACCTAGTTTCTGCCTGTTTCCATGTAAGAGTTATGGAGTGTCGTCAAGATCCGGGTGTTGAGTAACAGTAACGTAACTCCTAGCCACGAATAGGGGGTGACGTTAGGGGGGCAAAGCTACTTCAGATTGTATAGCAAGTATAACCGAAGTACCTAGTTTCTGCCTGTTTCCGTGTAGAGGTTATGCTTGAAATGAAGTGCCGTCAGGATGCGGGTACTCCTAGCCACGAATAGGGGGCAAAGCTGCTTCACTTGACTGAGTGATGGCATTAGCCAATAAGGGACAGTCAGTTTGGTCAGTTTGGTCAGTTTGAACACTTCAGAGTCGTCAGCTGCCAGGAACTACACGAATTGAAAACTGTATCAAGTCTCCATTTCAGGATATTCAGTAATGTCATCTAGGTTTGCGGTCACAACACAAAGTAAAAGAAACATCTAGTTCGAGCGACTCCGACCTGCCTGGATCGAACAGGCGACATCAAGATAACGAGTTAACCATTACAGTCTTGCGCTCTACCAACTGAGCTAAGGTCGGTTATAAATGTGTTTACTAGAAATTGATGTTGTATAATGAGAGTGATTGATGTTTTGACCTTTTTGCTCAACCATGTATGGATATTCAGAGTTGTACTGGTTCCAGGAGCTGGCGGTAGGCAACACCCCTTCTCTCGAAGCGGACCTCGAATTCAGCTTCTGCCAGAATGAGTTTTGCCTATAATGTCCTTGTCGGAGCGTGTAGCCGGAGCTAGAGCCATGCATGCAACCGGACTGACTACCCGAGTTGAAAAACAGACTCTTCGCATTCCATGAGCTTGGATGACTGAAAACTATCTCAAAGAACGTCCCTACATTACCTTGAATTCAGTTCCGGATCCACCACCGCCGAATTCATTATCCGCTACAGTGGACTGTTCTGTTCTTTCGCTTGCAGTCGTTGAGGGGGGATAGCGGCTCTTATTCATCTCGAGACTGCCACAATCGTGGCCGGCCTCATGCAGCCTGACTGCTATGCCTGGTCAACCAGTCATTGGCACCGGTCAGGTTTTCCATAAAAGCGAGGAGTTGACACCGTGGCATCTGGAATGGAGCACGATAAGCTCGCCCGTTCTGACCCTCGACCCCATCTGCCCTTACCAGTGCCATCGACAATGACTAGGACAAGTACTCCTCATCCAGTCACACATCAGATATCCATTGATCACTCTCTTACCAGAGGCCCACATCACCGACGACCTTACCGGGTCCATCTCTGACAATGATCTCAATCGCACCACCGACCTCCTAGACGAATGGTCCACCCTCTTCCCAGAGGCTTTACCCCCATTCCACACTCTCCTCTCGCTCGCATCGCAGATGGGCTCCGCAACAATTGTAGCCCTCCTCCTCTCACGCGGTGCCCAGATCGACATGTCCGCGATCGTCTCGGCCTTCTCTGCCTCCCAGCCTGAGACTATCGCCATCTTCCAAGCCTTTGTTGACTCGGGCTTCGATATCAACTCCGACCTAGGTCACATCGGCGACATTCTCATCCTCTCTCTCTACTCTCCCGCCGTGGTCTCCTGGGCTCTCGCACACGGCGCAAACCCCAACTTACATAGGAGGAACTCACGCTCTGTGCTCGATCTAGCCGTTATCAACGCGAGTACCGAGACCGTTGAGGATATCATCGCAGCTGGTGCACGTATCAAGAATACGAACGCACTCAAGGTCGCTGCGTACTATGGCCGTATTGGGATGATTGAGGTGCTTCTCAAACACGGGGCAGAGGTCAATGAGATTCCTAATTACCCGGAGATGTCGGATTCTGAGCGTGAGCATGGTTTGGGGACAGCACTGCATGAGGCCGCGGAACACAGTCAAGTCTCTGCGGCGCGGCTTCTTTTGAAGATGGGTGCAGATAAGGCATTAAAGAACTCCCGAGGAAAGACAGCACTTGACCTTGCCAGGGAAACAGGCCGCCTGGATGTGGTAAACATCCTTGGGTGAGGTACAATATCATTGTATCTAGGTCTAACCAACATGTATATAATCATGATCCTCTTTGTGTACTCGTGGATTCTGATTATCATCGACTGTATCAGTATTGTGCCACACAGATTACCGATCGCGATCTGGATCAGGGTTGATTTGCTCAACACCACGGTCTAGCGCTCCAAACGCTGAGCGTTTTGACTCCCTTACATTTCCAAGCATAGATCAGATCCATAAAACACACCATTACCAAATCATTACAACCTAAAGCTCACTTCCATTCTGAATCTAGACTACTTCTTTACTTATCGGATCTACCTTAGTGACGCCTATACATACTATGAATTAGTCCATCTCGTCATAACTAAAGCGATTGGATTTGGCGTATGACTGAAAATTTGTTCGACTGGTACTCGCCGCCAGTGCTCAGCGCTCGGTGCTCAACTATGATTAGTTCTCGCCCTCTTTCTCGTTGGCTTGCTTGCCCTCTTCCTTGCCGGTTTGCTTGTCCTCGCCGGCTTGCTTAACCTCGCTGGCTTGCTTGTCCTCGCTGGCTTGCTTGTCCTCGCTGGCTTGCTTGCCCTCTTTCTCGCTGGCTTGCTTGCCCTTTTTCTCATGTGCTTGCTTTCCTTCTTTCTTCCTTGCTTGCTCGCCCTCTTCCTTCTTCCCCCCTTTCTTATTTGTTTTCTCCCTCTTCGTTTTGCTCTTTAGCTGTCCCTCACTTTCATTCTTTCCTCCAGAGCATAAGTGCATTGCGGGACATTGACCAGATCCCGCCGTACTGACGCGGCGAGTATAGTCAAATGCAATGATAGGAGGGATGAGAACCTGGCATAAAATATACTTACATTTGGGGGCCTTGCGGTTTCTTATTTTTTCCCCTAGGTCCTTCGTGTATCGCGTCAAGACCTTTCTTGATCGAGTCGCCAAGCCTCGCAACAGCCTTGGGTCCTTTGACGGGTCCGCCTTCTAAATGTAACAGGAAAGAAAGAAGACGAGAACGAGGACACAGGACGCTTACTGGGTTCTGTCATAGATTAGCTTTTGGACAAATACTAGTATATCTGTGCACATCATAACTTGATTCGTCAAATCGTTGTACTGATGGGTGTCATGTGCTTGTTCATCATATGTAGAAGTCATCTCATCTGTCACTACCGTCATGCAAACAAGCCTATCAAAAAGATTAAAGGCCAGCCTATCCATGACTCTCTCATCCAGTAATTTCAATTCCGAAACATGTCATTGTCCTCTTGGTACAGCTTCCAACCGTTAAAAGTTTCCTTGGGAATATAGCATGTAAGTTTCCGATAGAGGCACTCCGTTGGGATCCCCATCTTCTCGCATAAAGATGTGGTGGCTTCAAAGTGCTTCCTCGCCGCTGCTGAGTCCCCTTCAATGACTGAGATTTCACCGAGAGCCCTCTCAGAAAGGGCGCGGATACTGAATTCCTCAATTGAAATACACTCCTCAACAGTTTCCTGAAAGAGACACCGAGCTTGATTGAAGTCTCCATCAATTAAGTCAATCATCCCAGCCATGTATTTGCACTTGACGGCATGCTGAGAGGGATATTTTCTCGCATTTGTCACAGCAGGAACAATTAATTCCCGTGCCTCTTCAATACTGCCATCCATAGCCAGATACCCAGCAAGGACGGCCGTCATTTCATTGGCGAAGACAACTGTGGGGTCTGGCATCTTTTGAACTGTTTCAAATGTCCGTTCTCGCAATGACTTGGCTTCGGTGTGGTCACCTTCATAATCAGCCAGTTCTGCCATCCCCAAGAGGAACGTCACAGAGCCTTCGATTGAGTTCTCGTCTATCATAGCCTTTGCTTCCTCGAAGTACTTTTTTGCGGTGTCCAAGTGGCCCTCATGAAGTTCTGCATATCCTGCCTCGCAATAATGAGGAATAATGATGTTAGGGTCTTCTACAAGTGTCCTGTAAGCCAGTAGAGCCTCAACGAAGCCTTCGGATGAGTGAGGATCGCCCTTGAACATTTTGATTTGAGCCAAGCCGAATCGAAGAAAGATCTCTAAGTTCCGGTTAGGTCTGAACATGTCAGAGAGACGCTGCAACGATTCTTGAAGCAACGTTTCTGCGGCCCGATAATCACTCTGCTCGATGTAGGTCAAAGCAATGGCCCAGTTGAAACTGATGAGACGGATGCGTCCGGGTTTCCCTATTTCAAGCAGCACTTCCTGTGCTTTTGCAAGAGCTTCTTCTGCCTCCGCTTTCTGCCCAATCCAACGTAGAAGTGTCGAAATGGCAAAGAGACATGATCCCTTCTCCAGTGAGGCTTGCAGCCCTCGAAGTGACTGACCAAACATGAAAACTTTGAGACAATCGAGGCACGAGGTGGGTTGAAGTGATTGGTTAGGATCCAATGCACTTATGATAGAGAACAAGGGAACTGTGCGAGGCCGGCAATCGAGAAGTGCGTAGATGAAATTACTGATGAGTTTTAACACATGCACCATACACTTCGGATCCACGACCCAATGAGCAAAGACACGTTCCATGTTAACGTCGTCCTGGCGGACAGTTTCCATTTCATCAGCGTGGGCAGCATAATGTCGCCGGACCTCCTCTAGGAGTGGATTTTCCAATATTTGTGTATTGTAGTGCTCCGATATGTAGAGTCGTATGGGAGCTAGAAGTGTTATGAAGTCACCGTTTATGGAGACCAGAGAATGTCTGTACAGTATGTCTGCACATGATTCAATATTCAATACTCCGGAAAATATAGTGGCTAGCTGTTTCTTTCTGATCCCCTGAGGAAGGAACGCAATGATCTGTAAGAGATGGTGGATTGTAACGCCACATTTGATGACGGAAGGGGATTGAAGAGAAGTCTCGATTGTTACGGCGATACTCCGAACTTTACCATCACCAACCTTAAGCAGGGTCATACGCTGTCGATTCCAAGCTTCCACAAGGTCTTGGGGTGACCAATCATTTTGGACCGCAGCTTGAGCAAGTAAATTGATAGAGAGAGGATGAAAATCAACCGCGGAGAGCAATTTGACAGGAATTGGATTATCAGTCCAGGGGGTGGAAGGGGCATAGATCATTTTGAAAGCCTCACATGCCGCACCCTCCTCAAGCGTTGGTACCTGCAACCTGTACCATCCAAGGTTCGGAGGAAGTACAGTAGTCCGAGTAGTGAGGAGCATAGTAACACTGGGCCTCGCACCGAATCCATCAATGGCATCCGCTATCCGTGAGGCACCCACGGCTGCATCCAAAAATGTTTCCGCATTGTCGAGGACAAGAAGCATCTCCGATGTCAAGAGCGCCTTATGTATTAAATTTTCGGCATTGGCCGATGTAGGCAATCCCAACGCTCGAGCAATACGGTCAAGGAATGTTTCAAAGGTAATATGATTGGCCTCCATATCATCATACCGGATAAAAAACCTCCTATCGAGGAACTTCGATGCGATTGTGTTGTCATTCAGGACGGCCCGGGCAATACTACTCTTGCCTATACCTCCGGAGCCAATGAGAGCGACGTAACGGCATTCAAGTAGGCGTCGTATAGTGCTCCGGACAAGATCATCTCTACCGACAAAGATCTTCGGTGGAGCAGGCAGTACCTCAGGCAGTAGAGTATCACTATCGGAAATAAGCGAGACTACTCCATCAGCAGAGAAATGCGAACACGTACGATGTCTGCAGATTGGAAAGCAGTGAGGTTGACACCTCATCGAATCTTAAACTCGTCGAGATATGCAGTTCTGTCTGAAGAACGTCAGGTTATGATGATAGGTATGAAAACAACCATAGCCTACGTTAAAAATATTCAAACTCTGCTCTAATTTGTTTTTCCATTCTAGTATAGTTTCCTGGTTGAGCGTAGCGTGAAAGACGTTTGAGACTACGTTCTTCTTCGTTTTGGCCTCTGCGGCGTGTAAAATGTTATCGACGGAACTTAGAATACATTAAAGATTGGAATTTCGCAACGCCGGAGGAGAAATTTTACCTCTCGAGGTCAGACAGCGCACATTGGAGGGTACGGTTCATGTGGTGTTCTTGTATTCCCTCGGTAGCACGACGGACGACAATACCGATCATTCGACATTGTTCTGCGAGCTCCTGAAAACCACCTTGGTTCGCGAATGCATTCTAAACAAGACTTCAGCGTCCACTCATCTCATGTATAGCTTGATTAAACCTTGGCAATACTCAGTATGCCTGCAACGGATGTCAGCACTCCTCGTCCTGCCTCTACAGGAATCAGGTTCTTGACGGTATCAAGAGTCCCAATCGCATTATTCAAGGCAGAGATTGCTCGGTCATGATTTGGATTTCTATGTACTTCTGTTGGTTCAATCTATGTAATAACAATGTCGTAATGTGCCTCAGGAAATTGAAACGACTGATACACACCCCAGGTACCATGCTATTCTTTGAGGGACGGTTCATTAGGAACGTTGGAAGTTCTGAACAGCCTGTCGGTATGCTTCAAGTATCAGCCCTGGCCCCGTCTGTTGGTGCTTCGAGTTCCCAAGCCTGGGAACCGTCTGGTCTTTTTAGTTGATATTTGCAGGTACACGGCGCTGTTTTCCTGAATCATCTTTCTGACATATCTCAACCATCAGCATCAGTACTTCTCTACTAACAGCAAAATTACCTCCTGACATAGACTCGGTCGATTGCATCTTGACGAGGGGTGCGCGTTCACGTGGACAATTTACAACAGACGTCCAGCATCCTGTGCCTTCCGTCCCATAGTGATTGCTTTCAAATGGACCCTCTGGGTCATAAGTCATGAGTAGTAAGTACATCTTACTGAACAGGGTGGTATCAAAACTCCCGAAGCCATTATACCTCCGCAGCAACCACCCTGAGTGCATTTTTGAAGTCAGCAATGATATCCCCTATCGCTTCGATACCGACCGATACCTGAGTCCAATTTTGCTTTAGTTCCAAGAAGCCAATTCTCAAGGCAAACAAAATCTTACCCTGATAAGGTCAGGTGTAACGCCAGTTTCCCTTTGCTCCTCTTCTGTAAGTTGCGAATGTGTTGTTGTTGCTGAATGAATAACCAATGTCTTCGCATCCCCAACATTCGCCAGATTACTCGCCAATTTCAGATTATCTACTAACCTACGCGTTTGCTGCGCGTTACCCTTATAACCAAATGATAACATGCCACCGAACGCTCCAGGCCTTAAAGTCTTCAATGCAAGTTGATGACTCTCATGGCTCGGCAGCCCAAGATATCGAACCCAGGCGATTTGCGGATGCTGTTCGAGATAACGCGCAAGCGCCATTGCGTTCTCGGAGTGGCGTTGAGCGCGGAGAGAGAGCGTCTCTAGGCCTTGAAGAAGCAGAAACGATGCAAACGGGTTGATACATGGCCCAAGATCCCGCATGAGCTCATGACGCAGCTTCTTACCATACGCGGATTTGCCGTACGCCTCAGAGAACACGAGACCGTGATACCCTTCTGCGGGTTCAGTGAATCCAGGAAACTTTCCTGAGGAGGCCCAGTCGAAATTGCCACCGTCAATGACGACGCCTGCGATGGTGGTGCCGTGCCCGCCGACCCATTTTGTTGCGCTGTGTACTAGAGCAAGAATTAGTATCATGGGTGAGCAGGTATGTCTGCTGGGACGCACAAACAACGTCGGCTCCATGCTCAATGGGACGAATGAGGTATCCGCCCATACCAAGGGTGTTGTCGACGATGAGGGGGATACCGGCATCGTGTGCGATCTATGAATTGCATATTAAGCAGGTTGGGTATAAAAAAATGGTGGCGCACCTTGGACAAGGCAGGGATATTACTGAGAGTAAAACCTGGGTTCGCAATTGTTTCCACATAAATAGCCTTGGTTTTTTCATCGATAGCTTTCGCAAATGCAGCAGGATCGTCCTCAGTAACCCAGTTGACTCCAATACCGAACTTTTTGAAGGTGACCTTGAACTCATTGTAGGTCCCACCATAGAGGAAAGACCTACGTTCATATTTTCAGTACCTTCACTTTTTGAAGGCTTCACACATACTCACGAAGAGACAAAATTATCCCCAGTTCCCGCGATATTGAGAATCGCAAGAAGCTGCGCAGCCTGTCCTGAGGAGGTCGCAAGAGCTTGAACACCACCTTCTAGAAGCGCCATACGCTTCTCAAAGACCGTATTCGTAGGGTTAGACATACGTGAATAGAAATGGCCATCAGTCCTTCCAGAAGGGAAGTCAGTCATCAATCATTGATGTAAACAAAAAAAAAAAAAACACGGAAACTGTTACCACAAGGGTGAAATCGAAGGAGAATGATATACCTCAATGCAAAGAGGTCGGCGCCGTACTATGGGTAAGATCAAATGGATGCCACTGAGATGAAGAATGTGTGACATACCTCGGAGTTATTGAATACGAAGCTGCTAGAGGCATAGATGGGCACCGCGCGGGCGTTCGTTGCTGTATCAGGCTCCTGACCACCGTGCAGCTGGATAGTATCAAATTCAGGCTCTCTACAACAACAAAGTTTGCAGGTAAGAGGAAACAAGCCAAGCGCAAAAAAGTGTAATCGTACTTGTAGAATTGGGGCATCGCAAGGAGCTTAGTAGCTTGAAGGAGAGATGAGGAAGATATTGATGTGGTTCAAAGAGGAGCCCGATTACTTTAATACATCCAGTAACGGTGTTCTCGGCGTCCAGCGTTCACACCATCAAACCATGTGAATACATAACCACGGTGGAAGAGGCGTTCAGATGCCATTGTCTGTGAGCTGACTTGGTCTGTGAGACGGAATGACGAGATACTCACGCTAGATATGGGCTTAACGTTGCCTAATCTCGGGAGGAGCAGGGTGACGAAGGAAGGCTTAGGGACAACCCGTGCCAAGGTTAATAGTAAAACCTACTCCGTGCGTGATTGTACCTCAAATGCGTTCTGTAACCCACGAGCTCTACGGGCTCGTCTACGAATGTAGAGTACGCGATTCCTACTCAGCGAGTGGGTCGTCCCCTATTCCCCTATCAGACTGAGCACGTGAACATAAGCATCATCTGTGGGATGGATGGATACTAGGCGTGGCGCGGAAGGTAAGAAGAGACTGAGATCATGAGGTGTTGCGCAAGCAATCTGGTCTTCGACAGGGGCGACGAACGGAAGGCTTAGGGACAACTCGGGACGAGATCAACTGTCAGACCTGCTCCGTGCGTAATCGTACCTCAAATGCGCTCTGTAACCCACGAGCTCTACGGGTTCCCCTACGAATGACGAATGTAGAGATTCCTACTAAGTAAATGGACCCCGATCAGACTGAGCGCGTGAACATAAACATTATCTGTGGGAGAGATGTATACGCTGGGCTTGGCCATGAAGGTAAGAAGAGATTGAGATAATGAGTGTTGCGCAAGCAATTCAGCTAGTCTTTGACAAGTCTTCGCGCGTATTTATGCATGACCATATGAACCCACACCGGCACATGGTCGATCGGCGATTATCGAAAACGATCTTTTGTACACGTGGGCCATCACTGTAATAAGACCACCATCTACTGACAACGAACGAACAATACACAATGCAGCATATCCGGCACCACATCACTCAATGGCAGGGTCAAAGCTGTGACGGCTGCAGTGGCCACACTGGGATCTAGCGCGCTGCATTGTTGCGTCCCCTAGCCAAACTGGATCTCGGTTTTGAGTATTTAATATCTCATGGAAGACCTATATCGATCTTCATACTATCCGCTCGACGTGCTTCATCCTCACTGACGCACTCAATATCCGCTATATCCGCTCTCAAGATGTCTTCCCACGAGAGTAAACCCACTCTCCGCAGTTTCGTAAAAAATGTTGAGGTCCACGAGATAAGTCTCAAAATGTTTGAAGCCGCCCTTAGAGAATTGGATGAGCGGGGAATCCACCCCAAAGCCCACGCCGACGCGATAACATTAGCAATCCTCAACCTTGTGAATTGGTAGGTCGATCATCTACGTGTGAATCCAACATTATTAACGCCTTATCTAAAAGCTTGGACGAAGAAAAACAGCAGTTCTCGTTCGAGGAGCTTGATCCCGATGAGCCCGAGGATGTTCAAGATACTGATTTTACCTCACAACTTGTCGCCAACGGCTCCCTTCCTCCTACGCCCAACGCTCTCATTACCACCAGCACTGATTTGAACGGTAACGGCGTCGTCCAAACTGTCTCTGCAACTGGCAAAGGTGTTCATACCCGTTTTTTGTACTTCAAGGAACCCGCCATCTCCTATGTTGCCTTAACCTCCGCCTCTGTTCCTGCTATCCCAATCTCCACAAAAAGAGTTGATCCTGACAGTTGTGAACTTGAATACGATTCCGCTCACAATGCCCTTCCCAATCTCAAGAAACGTGCTTGTGAGGGGAACGAAGCCCGAGCCGTTAGAAACACTGCCAAAAGGCCAAACAAGTCCGAGTCTGTACTCGACTCCGTCCGCTCTCGCTCTCACGTCCAGCATCGTGGTCTCCTTCGCGAATCCACGTTCCACGCCCCGCGCCCTGATGAGGGTGCCCGGGACCAAAGTGATTTGGCGAAACTCAGTTCAAAGCGCTCTAGAGCACTTGAGACCTCTCCTTCAGCCTCTACTCTCACCTCAAGTACCTCTGCCCCCGGCGTCTCATCATTTGCTGTCGCTTCCTCCTCAAATATCATCCGTCCTTCCTCCAACGCCACCGCCATCTACTCCCCTTCAGCCTCGCCTAAACTCAAGCAACCCATTCTCCCCTCCTGCACACATCCTCGCGGTTTCTGCCGCGACTATGCGTTTTACATTCCATGGACCGATGCTTCCTCTTCCTCTTCCTCGACTTTTCCCTCTGTTTCGTCCACACCCACATCCATACCTACCACTTCTGCGTCTGTGTCTGACCCTGTCGCTTCCACATCGGTTCCTGTAATTCCTATTTATCCTCCTTCTCCTGCTGCTTCTATTGCCTCCAATGGCTACTTTCCTCCCGCCTCACATGCCACCAATCCCACTATGCAGTCACCCATTGTACCTTCCCCTATTGTCGATCCTGCGTCTCGGCACACCTCTAAGCGTGCCAGGGAGAGTGATAGCAAACCTAAGGCTCAGACTTGTCGCCGGAGGTCTAAGTAATTTATTTATCTCAAGCTCCCTACATATATCTTCGAAGTATAGATCCACGCACGCGATCCTATGATCACAGACTAGGTCTTCTATTTCTCGATTTTGCAATTGTTACCCCTAAGATATGAACATTCCGTACTTAAAATAGATTGTACTTGAGTGCCTGGTATTACTTGTTTGTGTTCCCAATAAACTCAAATCGGAATTCCGCTTTGGGAGCTTGGCCCTCAGGCCTCAGGATTAAGGCTAAATCGTGCAAACTTCGGTCTGAATCTTTCACGCCATGCTATACATAATACCAGTATGCATCTCAGCTCCTTCAGAGTGATCAAAGCCTCAGGCTCGCGCAAATTTTTGCTGAGGGCATCGCTCTTTTTTTGATGTACATTCACTATACTACATGTTATATTGCAGAGATTCTTCAACCCAGGACAACCCTCAGAAACATTGACCAAGAGACATCAGCGAAACATTATTTCTGTATGACTTGGATTCACAGGATATTGGGGTGTGATCTTGTCCTATCGAAAGTGGAATACAGACCTGTTAACGTTACCGAGCACGATCAGGAATAATTATTTGTCAATTGGAATAAGGATTTATGTAAGCACTGTAAGAAAAATCATGAATATCTAATCCAGCATGGTTACAACAGTGTCACAAAGGAGCCTTTCGGCTGAAAACTCCTTGTCGCTGTCAACTAACAAGCAAAGTCATCAACACACTAGACAGGGCAGATTTTACTTTGAGCTTCCATCATTGTCCCCAGAAGAAGAAGAATAAAAGGAGGAAGGAAGAGGAGAGTGAGAGTGAGGGCAAAGGTAAAGATGAGGGTGAAGATGAGGCTGAACAGATGTTTTTAAGGGGAAATGTATTGGCATATACAAGAAAAGGCCTGTTCTCTCTTTCCTTGTAACTGGGTTATAAGTTGCGAATACTTAAGTTCACACAAGACAGAAGTAATCCAATTGTTGGATTCGCTGTATGTAGTGGAGAACGAAAAAGTATATAATTATGTAATTGTGATAATAATACTATACATGGTAGTTACAATATAATAACTCTATGTACTCACCTGCTCATTACACTCCGCCCCCTTTCAGACCACAGTGTGGTCTGAGCAACGATACAAGGTTGCTGGCAGTAAAGATGATTAAGCAATAATGATGGTGGCTGTTGCCATGGAACAGGTGCACTCTCTATTCATCCAACAATTTGGACTCAGTCTGGGGTGGGTGCATGGCCATGTCAAGATTGACATAGGCAGGCAGATGGCTGTTCACACACAGGGTCAAGGCATTGAACCTGTCTGCTTATGGTGGAGGGTCCTATCTCATTGACTGCTAATAAAGCAGGTCTTTGAGGGAGAGGACCATGGGTGGCCATCTGTTTGCCACAGGTGATGGCATATTGGGTCCATGCCCACAAGATAGTAGAGGCTGCAGTGTTCATAATGCTGAATGGAGCTGGCCTTGTGTGATCAAAGGGAATTGTGACAATCATTGTTGTCTCACATTGGAGTTCTCCATCCATCCCGTTCAGGAATAGCTGCCAGTGTGCCTTGAAAACTGCAAGTGCTTATGGCATATGTCATCAATCAGGAGATACTCATCTGCTGGTTGGTCATGGTGCTAGTAGAAATGGTACACAAGGTAGACTGGACCAAAGTATAGCTATGATCCATGAATACAACTGGAATTCAGTTGTGGAGCAGCACAGCACATAGATGACATTGTCATCCATATCAACTCTGCCTGGTTGTTGTGGAAGGTGGGTTGGTGAATTGTGAGCTTATTTGCTGGTGCAACACTAACAAAAGGAGCCTTAGGACAGAGGCAGTTGTAGGCCTTCACAATGGCCCAATAGATCCAATGGCAGGCAAGGATGAAGACCATCTGCTCAGCAAAGGCAAACCTACACTTGTCCTGGGAGGCAAGAACACAGGTGAGGGTAAACTCAAATAGAATTTGCCAGTGGATGCAGTATGCCCTGTCAAATGCTAGTCCTGGAACTGTGTTAGTCATATTAGGGTGACAGCAATACAGTGATTAAGGTAGGGATGGAAAAGGGGTGTGGAGGCACAGGAGATCATAGAGAAGGAGCACAAAAACTTTTTCAGGTCCACAGAAGATGCACATGATGTGCCAAACACAAATGACCCAATGCAAGTGTATTGGCAATGATGGGAATATTTAATGTAACAAAGTGTAACTATGTAATCAGTGTATGTACTTGTTAGAATTGAATGGCATGTCACATGCAGACACCTCACTAACTTCAATACTCTCACCTGGGCAATGTGATGCAAGCAATACTCTCACCAAAACCAAAGAGCTCCCAGAAAAACCAAGCTATTTGTCAAAGAACACATGGAGCTCTTTCCTCAGCAGTAAGTGCCACATACCATTCATCAAGAGGAAGGATCAACATACTTGGGGTCAGGATCAAAAAGACTAGCAAGGACAGCACCAGCACAGACAGGAACAGCATTAGTATTGGCAATGTGGGCACAACAAGTTGGAGGAAGAGAAGGTGAGAGAGAGCTAAAGCAGGGGTTCTTCATAACATGGTCCTTGATACTGCATGGCATATCATAGATACAGGCAAAGATGCAATGACTTTTCCTACCGCAGCAATAGTTGAGGTACCAAATGCAGTGAGTTTTTGCTTGGCAGATGGATGAGTCTTGAGGTAGGTGTCAGGTCCTGCTGACGACGGGGGCTCAGCTACACTGGCGAGTCCTTACTAGGCGAGCTCGGGAGGCTAAGTACGGGTCCGGGGCTTTGCGGAAGCTCCAGGTACAGCTACGAGTGGTCTGGGGGAAGTCCGGACGCTCTGGGGTACGAGTAGTGCCGCGCGCAAAGTAGAAAGTGCTCCGGGTAAGGGAGCATGGGAGCAGGGGGTTGGGTAGGGGCGTAACAAAGGGGGAGGTGGGTAGTGAAGGGGAGTGGTACGGATCGGGGTGGGGGTAGGTTTGGAACAGGGGGAGTAGGTACAGAATGGGTGGGGTGGGTTGGTTAGGAGACCGGGGTGAGGAGAGAAGAGATATGGATGATAGGTAAGGAGATGGAGAAAAGAAACGGAAGGGAGAAACGAGTCACGGAACAGAACGAGGCACAGAGACAAGAGACGAGAGACAAGAGATGAGAGATGAGACCAGAGAGAGAGAGAGGCAAGAGAATAGATTGAGATTGAGATAGAGACAGAGACAGAGACAGAGACACGGAAATACGGAGCACTACGGTTAATATCAAGACTACTTCACTCGTATGCTACCCTATGGTTTATGTACCACCCTCCCGCTAAGTCCCAGGTAGGATTCTAGCTGGGACCGGGACATCTGATTCCTCCGGCTAAGTCCCTGGACTGGCTCCCAGCCCTGGGGGTCGTGATAGTGGTCGGGGCGTGCTGGCGCGGCTTACGGCGGGCTTGTGTCGGGCGGGCTGGCGGTCACGGTGTGTGGTAGTGGCGCCCCTTGGCGCCACAGAAGCAGGTGGCATTGTGATGTGCCGGCGGTTTGCGGGAGGAATGTTGCGGAACGTTATGTGATGGCTGGGATGCCGGGGTCTGGGTGTGTCCGATGACAAGGAAGCCTTGGGGTGACATGTCGGCCGAGATGCCAGGGCTCGGTGATGGCCGGGGATCTGTTCGGAGATGGCCACGGGTGTTGCCGGTGCAGTGTTGGGAGGTTGTTGGCAATCCCGGAGGTGCGCAAGGGGTGCGGAGGAGGTGTGTGTCGGGGCCGGGGCAGCGTATGGAGGTCCGGAGATGGTGGGGTCATGACATTACCCCCCCTTCAGCGTCGAGACCCTTCGAGACGGGGGCTGCGGTGGCGGTGCCATGGGAATTCAAACCCAAAGCTAGTGCTGGCACAGAAGTTTGTGGAATTGAAGTCGAAGATGTACGGCAGCCATCCAGAAGGTGATCCAGGGGAATAAAAGGGGAGGGCTCACCGTGACTTGTCCCCCATCTTTCCATGTCTTCATCCAGCTCCTCCTCTTCTGGTTTGCCCACTCCCCCTTCCTCCGACAACTTCTGGGTCTGGGTCTGGCAGCAGTACAAGGATTGCCGGGCCCTGTACGACCGCCGCCAGCAGGAGCGCAAGCTGTCAGTGATGGTCCGTCGGTGTGAGTAGTGCATATCTGGTCATACTGTCCGTGCTGACAAGGTTTTTCAGAGGTCAGCTTGCAAACCCCCGGGGCTGGCCCTTCGGGGTCGGCGCTTCCCGCAGCCCCCCCCATGGCTCCTCCAGTCACTCCGGTTGCCCCCACTGGGCATCGGGTGTCCCAAG